>PGFW01003456.1:14677-27133 GCA_003123925.1 Haematobia irritans
GGCTCCACAAGCAAATCCTGAGGTCCCTTTAGATGGGGCTATACGTAAAAAGTGGACCGATATGGCCCATTTTCAATACCATCCGACCCTACATCGATAACAACTACTTGTGCTAAGTTTGCAAGTCGTTAGCTTCGTTATCGTTCGGAAGTTAAGCGTGATTTCAAGCAGACGCGAAGGACGGGCGGACATGCTTAGATCGACTCAGAATTTTCACCACGACGCCAGAATATAGTATACTTTGTGGCGGTCTTAGAGCATATTTCGATGTGTTAACAAACGAATGACAAAGTTAAATATACCCCCATCCTAATGATGGAGGTATAAAAGGTAACTATTTTCAATTACCTTTTTGAAATTGGCTTATAGAATTTTTATTGGAATTAAAATGATTGTTTGAAAAAAAAACTTTAATTAAAAAAATGTTAATCACTTTTTTTAACTTGACTTAGTCTTCCGTAATATGATTAAAAACTTTATCTGTATCAATTAACTTTTTAAAATTTTCAATATTGACTTAATTAACTTGAATTAAAAAAGTTAATTGTACAATTAATTTATTAATTGAAAAAAAATTCAACACTTTCAATTAACTTTTAATTGCGAAAATTATTTTGGTGGTGATATTTTTTCTGTGATTTGGAACAATAGGTAAGATTGTTTTGGAAACAGACACATCTTGAAGACTTGTTATCGACAACTTACCATTCTTTCCTACCGTTTACGCAGAAATTTCTGAAAGCTATTTTAGATGCCCATACTTCACGGAACACTAATGTTGGCGTAACAGCAGCATGGTTTCGCTCGGGGCAGGAGTACGACACTGCCTTTGTGTGACATAACAGTCAACATTGCAGCGCGATTGAATAGTAAGATGCGCATTAACGTATCCATTTCTCGTAGCATTGGATAGAAAATATTATGTGAAAAAGCTCTCCCTAATTAACCTTTAACAGATGGTTGATGGCCAGACAGAAAGATTTCTTTCTTCGTCTTAGGAGGAATAAATAATGAGTACCTAAAGGCGTTGTACTTTCCCCTCCTTTTAACTTTTACGTGCAGGGAGCTCCTTCTCCATAATCATATGTTACTTGCGTAACCTTTGGAAGACGGTTGTTCCCACATCAGGTAGAGAGCTCAACGGAGCTAAGATGAAGATCAACGACAACCTCCCTACACTTAGCAACAGGAATCTGAACTTTCTGCTCCTAAATCGACAGCGATATTTTCAACATCGTGGACCAGGAGTGAAGTGGGATATGCCCCTACATGAAGAACCCCAAGGATTGTTTTAATACACTGGGAAAAGATAAAAGAGACAATACAAAAGAGCTATTGGGTCGTCCCCCTATCGATTATGCGCCCATTTTGGACCTCCCAGTATATAGCGATATCCAAAGGAGAAATCTTCTAATAAGTGGCAAAATACTGCAATGATGGATTGCACTAAACAAAAACAAAATGCTGTGCCTCCTCACCCAACCAGCACCAATGATAAAATGCAGAGCGGTCAAAACACCTAAAGCAATGCCACATCTAGAAGGATACCAAGCTCATTCGGTTCGATTTCAGGATAGTCAATTAACCACTAATGAGCGCTTGGCAGTAATGAGGGAATAAGGACGACATGGGGGCGGTACGCCACGGCAACGGGCAGGAAGGCCTAATAGATTCCTGACCGTTACAGGGTGGAAGACCTCCGCCATTAATCAGCGATAACGAGAACACGGCTGCCTGGCAGATACTAGGTCAGTACTATCCCAGCTAAGATCCGTCTCCAGGTACTTAAACAGTTAACCTCTCCTTCTGAAAACCAGCAATTCAATATGTTTGCCCGATTGTGATAAATCAGTCGCCTCATATCACGAGGGCATATCTTCGCAATGTCGGAATACAGACCTGGCATGTTACTTCACTCTGTGACACTTCATCTAGTAGATGGCAAGAGTACTTTGACGCAGACTCCACAATATGTTCTTGAATGTACTCATCATAGTCGATGTTGTTGAAAAATGGGTAGGGTAGATTCGCATAATGAAAGTCAAGGGAAAGACTGCGAAGAAGATTGAATACAGGACCTCGATCTCCTTCCCACCAGTACCAAGTCACGTGAGGCATCATTCGATGCCTTGTTGAGTATTCTTCCAGCGCAACCACACACGTTTAATTCGTGTTCCAGTCTTTAGACTCCAAAGTTATTGCATGCCTACAACTATAACTTTAAACATAGGACTTTAGCACGTCGAAGATGCTGCCTTTATAGTGCATTCTTATTGCTAGTTAGCCAGATGTTCTTATTAGTTCTAGTCAAATGTAGTAACTGTGCCTTTCAATCTGCAAAACCATTAATGGACACTCTGCAAGTATAGTCACCTGAATAGTTTTAAAGGACTCTACGGCTGGTTTTTGCAGCCGTTTCCTTTTGGGTCAGCAAAAACTTTACAAAACTGGCACCTTCTTATTTTAACAAGTTGAATAATTATTTTTTTCGGTCTTACCACATTCGCAAGTCACGTGTATTTGAAATTTGGTTACAATTTAAACTCAAAAGCTTACGCGTTTATTCTCGTTGTAAATTTAAAAAATTTGAATTTCTTCATCCCTGCTACTGGCTTAAGGTGTAATGTCGGACGACATGAGACAGGGCATCAATCGAACCTATATTATTTTATCAACTTAATTAAGTGAGTTCCCTGTAGAAAATATTGAAAAAGAGGATTGTAGATTCCTATCCCTGCCAAGCATTTCAAATTTCCATTTATCCTCATTGCTACCACAAGACTCGTAGTGACACTAAGCTAGAACAATTTAAAAATACGAAAAAAGTAATTTTGCAATCAAACTAATGGTTTACAAGATCCATTTTATGTTTGGCTGTGAAAACACCAAGCGCAATAAGTTTATTATAATTTATTAAAATAAACGGAAAAATGAAGATGCTGAAAGCATAGTTTATTACGCTTAAGAATTGTGAAAGGTATAATTGGTGAACAATTTTCGACTTAACCAAATGGAATAAAAGGTGATAGGTGTTTTCAGTATAATTTTTCCAGACAACGCTGCTTCCATCAAGAATAAACACTGATTGACGCTAGAGCATTCAGACCGAATTATAGCAGAATTATGAAACTTATAAATCACATTAATTCATTTTAATGGCAATTCTGTTCAAAGTGTTTTTATTCGTGTAAAGGAATTATTTCAAATTTTTATCCAAAATTAATAAATCAACGTAATTCTACTTCGACACAATGATTTCTTTTACACTACTTAAAAATTGCAACTTTTTGCTAATAGTTTGAAAAGGGCTCTTATTTGGCGTCGTTTTTATCTAAGAGGCACTAATATTGCGCTCATGCGATACTTCTTTTTGTAGTAACTTGACTTCGGTAAAGGGTGCATTTTTATAGAGCTGATAACTTTTTAAAAAAAAAACCAATAAAATTGCAAAAAATCTCATTCGGTTCTTTATTTGAAACGTTAGATTGGTCCATGAGGAACATTTACTTTTTGAAGATGATCTTCATTTAAATGTTGAACGCGGCTTGCGTCTTAGGTGCGTCACATTCGCGGAAAGTCCATTTGGGCACTTTTTCGAGCAATTTCGGCCGGAATAGCCCGAATTTCTTCGGAAATGTTGTCTTCCAAAGCATGGGAATAGTTTGCTGGCTTATTTCTGTAGACTTTAGACTTGACGTAGCCCCACAAAAATTAGTCTAAAGGCGTCAAAATCGCATTGATCTTGGTGGCCAACTACCGGTCCATTTCTTGAGATTGGAATTGTTCTCCGAAAGTTTTCCCTCAAAATGGCCATAGAATCGCGAGCTGTTGTGGCATGTAGCGCCAATCTTGTTGAATCCACATGTCAACCAAGTTCAAGTTCTTCCATTTTTGGCAACAAAAGTTTGTTAGCATCGAACCGATAGCGATCGCCATTCACCGTAACGGGTTGCCGACGTCCACACGCCCATCTTTAAAAAATACGTCCAATGAATTCACCAGCGTACAAACCGACACAAAAACAGTGCATTTTTCGGGATGATGGCAGTTCTTTGAACGCTTCTGGTTGTCTTTCACTCCAAAATGCGGCAATTTTGCTTAATTTACGTAGCCAATTCAACCAAGAAATGAGCCTTCATCGCTGAACAAAATCTGTCGATAAAAAAGCGCGCGAACACATTTCGAACCGAACACTGATTTCTGGTAATAAAATTCAATGATCTTTTGCAAGCGTTGCTCGTTAGTGAGCTATTCATTGATGAAATTCAAAGCATACTGAGCATCTTTCTCTTTTGACACATTGTCTGAAATCCCACTGTGAATCTTCAAATACTAATGCATGAAAATTCCTAACCTCAAAAGAATCACCCTTCAACCTCTGAGGTAGTGTACGGCACTTTTGCCGACGATTTTTGGATTATCGTATACGACTGTTTTTCGAGTGGTGTCAAAATCAAAAAATATTGGCAGTATATATTGATTGTAATCACCACAAAACATGACTTTTAATGTATAAGAGATAAAAAAATCTAGACGACCTTTACCTTTGAATTTGTATGACATTTTCATATATATACCACAGAATCGAATTGTACTTTATTCGTCCTGATAGTGACGGTGTAGTTCTTCCAAGGAAATGCAGCATATCGCGTAGTAAAAGTTACTTCTCAACAACATATTCGGCACTTTTATATTATCATTAATATTCTTAAATAGAGTAATCATATTTAAATTAATTTAAAGTACAAAACTCGAAGATTGTTTCAATGAGTTTTTGCGAAAAAAAATTACGTTGACACATTTTTATAAAACATCCTATTTAGGTTTTATGTATAATGTTTTTGTTTTTTGTATTTCATTTTTCATTTACTGTTATATTAAAGAAGCACTCAGTTTTACGATGTGTATGCAATAAAGTTCATAAATAATATCTATGAATGTCTTTTTCCGTATGAAAACGAAGATTAATTTTTACGTTTGTTGGCTTCAAGGGTGTGCAGAGATACTTAAAACCCACAATTGGCTGCAAAGTATTCATCCGCATGCATATGTTCTTTAGTAATTGTTTATGGTAATTGCAGAATAAAAATAGCAAACATTGTACGATTTAAATTGATTTAATTAATGTTTTAACATATCTCAAAGTCACAGAATAGAAGACATGGGTAGTCGGAACTAAATTAGATTTTAATCATAATTATGAATAGTTCAACAAAAAAAAATAATAATAATAAACGAAATTATAAGTTGACAACAATATTACAAGTTATCTTATTTTAATTACTAGATTTCCTTCGCTCTATGATGTCACCTAGTAATCGTCTCCTTATTAACAGGCAAAGAAAATATTAAACACTGTCGTGTTTAGAAATCCGCTATGCATAATCTAACGTCTTGGGCTGGGTAGATTTATCTGAACGTTCAGAGATTGGTTCCAAATCTGCATCTAAGCCCGGATATTCATGGATGATGGACAGCAGGGATTGGACATCGAGTCGAAGGCATCTTTTAATTTGATTGTTGGCCCCTTTGGGATTAAATCTGTGGCCAGCTAAAGTGCATTAGAGCCGAGTCTTACATTGCCTAGAGTTTTATGTATTTTTCTATTAAATAGAATTACCACGACTCTTTAGTACGATTTCTTTAAGCTCCTCGAGTTCTTTTAATGGCTTCTTGATGTCTACCTAAAGAAAAGTATATGGAACCCCGATGGAAACGCGCCAAGGGATTTTTGGGATCCAGAGTGGCGGCCGTGTTAGCGTCTGTAGAGCTTGTTCCTTCTTTTGCATGAAGTATTGCATAGCACCAATATGCACAAGAATCACAGAGTTCTGGGGGTTGATTTTCAGTGCTTTGATGTAGTGTAATTCAGCTAGTTCATACTTCTCCTGTTTTGAATATATCGTACCGATGCCAAACCATGCATTATAATGTCGTGGATCCCTTACAAACAGCTGAACGAAAATAAGTCCATTGCCTTATCCAATTCTTCGGTTAGAACCAACTCATGGCCCAACAATGTGTAGCTGTATACAAATTCGGATCTACCTGCACGGCCCTCTTGAAAAACTTGAATCGCCGTTCATGTTCTTTATGCAGTGAGAAGCAGTTTCCAGCTACGCAACCAGGTTATTGGAGATGTTTTATTTTGATAATTAGGTCTTGAGCCAATGCTGATAAGCTCACTTCCTTTTGTAGATGCCACAATGACGAAGAATATATCTCCATATAATCTAAGCGATACGGTTCTTTGTTCGTGGATTCTTTTAAATATCGCCACTGCATTTTCATATTCCCTCAGTTCATAGTGCGACATGCCAATCAATGACTGTACCCAACTAGATGAGAATGATGTTTTGGTATTGTGGGCCTCCAAATGTTTAATACAGGCTTTGCATTGAAAATGGGCCAACAGCTTGAAGGCCTTCTCCAAGATCTCTGAGAAGTGTCATTAAGCATCTGCGGATTGTTTCTTTCAGAGAAGCAAATGATGAGCCATTGTTGGTGCACTGTTAAGATGTTAATTCAATTGCCTTTTGCATCTTCAGATGTACGATTCATTGTAGTTTGCGCAGAGGTTATTGGTTTCGACTTTTCCTTATCTTTGCGAAGGGTTTGTCTGTGAGTTTCTCCGAATTGTTGATTGGCATTTGATTTGTCTTCTATCATTCATTATGAGACAAATTTACCCATGCGTGCTTTTGTTTTCCGAGGAGGAGAACGAGGCTGCACAAATTATTGAAATTTTGGCGATTGTGTTTTCCTTTACGGAATATGCACTATGCTAAATAGGCGTGTACTTACGCCTAACAGCGGCATTAGGAATATTTGTACCTGTGAAATAAGAAATAATTTTAACATTTGTGACATTTGCCAGTAGTGTAATAAAAACATGCCGCCTATCAAACAAGAATTTGGGTGGGTGTGGAAAGGTTATGGAATTCGCTAACAGATTTTCCAATCAATTAAGGGCAAATTGTTTTTATATTTTTCAAACATTTGATGATTTGTTTAGAGCTTTCATACCAACATTCCGTTCTCTTGCTATTATGTACAATAAACCAATTTTTTTTTTGTATATATTAATGACATCATTTGTTGGAACATTACTTCCCAGCCAATTCGCCACCTCTCTTATTGCTAATATTTCAGCGTGAAAAACATTACCGTGAATAGGTAATCTTTTCGCTTTCGATGTTCCAGGTCTTTAGAATATACTCCGAAACCCACTTGCCATTAATTTGGAGCATCGTGTGAAATCTATATAACGTGTATCCCAGGGTTTGGTGTGGTCCACGCCGCCACTGTTGGAATTAGAGTTTCAAACTTTTTGTTCGAAAGCTGTTTCGCAGGAGATAATCACTAAGTTTGGCACTTCTGGATTACTTTGAGGAACGAACTGTTACCGTGGGTTTTTTTCCGACCACAGCGATAGCTCGCGCAACCGTACAGCCGTTGTTGCTGTTAACTGTTTGGCTAATATGTCTAAAGGTAATAGATGCAGCATGACATTAAGGGAATCTGTTCCTGTCTTACTGAATGCACCTGAGATACATAAGCACATCATTCGCTGAACTTTATCTAAACTTGTCGGCTTTTCAAGTGCTGACCACCAGATCACAAAACCATATAGCATTATAGGTCTAAGCACTGCCGTGTATAGCCAATGCAGAATATTCGGTTTTAGTCCCCACTTTTTCCCATTGCCTTTTTGTACGAGTACAAAGCTACCGTGGCTTTTCCCGTCCTTTCTTCAATATTAAGCTTGAAGTTCAGCTTCCTGTCCAAAATAACCCCCAAAATAACACACACACAAAAGGGAATTTCAATACCCCCCTAAGGGGATGGGCTTAACTGTGGGAATTTTGCGTTCTTTGCAATACATGATCTACGTATGCCACATCATCTACGCATGCCACCACTTTTATCCTTTCTTTTTCTAGGGCAACCAGAAGGTTGTTTATAGCAACATTATAAAGAAGAGGTGATAGAACTCCTCCTTGGGGAATGCCTCTGTTCACATGCCTTTGTATGTTTGCTTGTCCTAGTGTGGGTGAAATACGTATCTTCGTTAGAACGTCTAACAGCCTAAGTATTCCTTGATCAACATTCAGAGGATGGACGTTGTTGAATGCCCATTCGATGTCTAGAAAGTCATAATTGTGTACTCATTGACAGATAGTGAGCTTTCAATAAAGCTGACTAGTCACGCAATGCGGTCTCAGTAGACCTGCCCTTCGAGTAATGACACTTTTGTTGGTACTTTTAGAGTAAACAAAGTACACCCGCGACAGATTTGGTACCCTTTTTCATTCTTCCTTGAGTTCATAAATTAAATTTTGAACACGTCCATTCGACTCAAAATCTGGGTATGGAGTCGATCCAAATTTTCTCGTCTCCGATTATAGCAGAAATCTAAAAATACCACTCTTTATTGGTTGAAGTTTTTTCCAATGCTGTTGCCGATTCTTAGACATTCAAAAATATATGCCCTCGCACAATTCACCAAAAAGGTAAACTATTCAGTGGTAAACTATGCAGTGCACAGTGGCACTGCATAGTTTACCACTGAACGGCCAATTGTCTTATAGGTACTTAACAAGGTTTCTTTGTCCGCCTCCAAAGTGCTCTAAGTGTGTCGCCATCAGCACTAACATTCAACTTCGTGCGTACTTTTGTCGAATAGTGTGGCTCCATGATTTGTCGGCATTATTATTAATTATTTAATCAAAGAGCCCCTTTAAGAACAACGTGATTATAGAATTTGGTAAAATTAAGGGAAAATGGATTAAAACTATTGACCCATACTAACACGTAATCTTTCAATAAAAATTTGGTTTATTGTACATAATAGCAAGAGAACGGAATGTCGGTATGAAAGCTCTAAACAAATCATCAAATGTTTGAAAAATATAAAAACAATTTGCCCTTAATTGATTGGAAAATCTGTTAGCGAATTCCATAACCTTTCCACACCCACCCAAATTCTTGTTTGATAGGCGGCATGTTTTTATTACACTACTGGCAAATGTCACAAATGTTAAATTATTTCTTATTTCACAGGTACAAATATTCCTAATGCCGCTGTTAGGCGTAGTACACGCCTATTTAGTCATAGTGCATATTCCGTAAAGGAAAACAACAAATCGCCAAATATTTCAAATAAATTTGTGCAGCCTCGTTCTCCTCCTCGGAAAACAAAAGCACGCATGGGTAAAATTTGTCTCAATAATGAATTGATAGAAGACAAATCAAATGCCAATCAAACTAATTCGGAGAAACTCACAGACAAACCCATTCGCAAAGATAAGGAAAAAGTCGAAACCATAACCTCTGCGCAAACTACAATGAATCGTACATCTGAAGATGCAAAAGTGCAATTGAATAACAGTCTTAACAGTGCACAAACAATGGCTCATCATTTGCTTTCTCTGAAGAAACAATCCGCAGATGGCTTAATGACACTTCTCAGAGATCTTGGAGAAGGCTTCAAGCTGTTGGCCCATTTTCAATGCAAAGCCTGTATTAAACATTTGGAGGCCACAATACCAAAACATCATTTCTCATCTAGTTGGGTACAGTCATTGATTGGCATGTCGCACTATGAACTGAGGGAATATGAAAATGCAGTGGCGATATTTAAAAGAATCCACGAACAAGAACCGTATCGCTTAGATTATATGGAGATATATTCTTCGTCATTGTGGCATCTACAAAAGGAAGTGAGCTTATCAGCATTGGCTCAAGACCTAATTAATCAAAATAAAACATCTCCAATAACCTGGTGCGTAGCTGGAAACTGCTTCTCACTGCATAAAGAACATGAAACGGCGATCAAGTTTTTCAAGAGGGCCGTGCAGGTAGATCCCGAATTTGTATACAGCTACACATTGTTGGGCCATGAGTTGGTTCTAACCGAAGAATTGGATAAGGCAATGGACTATTTTCGTTCAGCTGTTGTAAGGGATCCACGACATTATAATGCATGGTTTGGCATCGGTACGATATATTCAAAACAGGAGAAGTATGAACTAGCTGAATTACACTACATCAAAGCACTGAAAATCAACCCCCAGAACTCTGTGATTCTTGTGCATATTGGTGCTATGCAATACTTCATGCAAAAGAAGGAACAAGCTCTACAGACGCTCAACACGGCCGCCACTCTGGATCCCAAAAATCCCTTGGCGCGTTTCCATCGGGGTTCCATATACTTTTCTTTAGGTAGACATCAAGAAGCATTAAAAGAACTCGAGGAGCTTAAAGAAATCGTACCTAAAGAGTCGGTGGTATTCTATTTAATAGGAAAAATACATAAAACTCTAGGCAATGTAGACTCGGCTCTAATGCACTTTAGCTGGGCCACAGATTTAGATCCCAAAGGGGCCAACAATCAAATTAAAGATGCCTTCGACTCGATGTCCAATCCCTGCTGTCCATCATCCATGAATGATCCGGGCTTAGATGCAGATTTGGAACCAATCTCTGAACGTTCAGATGAATCTACCCAGGCCCAAGACGTTAATTATGATAGCGATTTCTAAAACACGCAGTGTTTAATATTTTCTTATGCCTGTTTAATAAGAGACGATTACTAGGTGACATCATAGAGCGAAGGAAATCTAGTAAATTAGAAATAAAATATACTTGTAATATTGTTTCACTTATAATTTCGTTTATTATTCTCAATTTCCATTTCATCCTCATTGCTACCACAGCTCGTAAGTGACCTAGCTAGAACAATTAAAAAATACGAAAGTATTTTGCAATCACTATGTTACAAGATCATTTTATGTTTTGTGAAACACCAAGCGCAACTAGTTTATTATAATTTATTAAAATAAAACGGAAATGAAGTGCTGAAAGCATAGTTATTACGCTTAAAATTGTGAAAGGTATATTGGATAACAATTTTCGACTTACCAAATGGAATAAAGTTATAGGTTTTCAGATATTTTTCCAGACACGCCTGCCTCCATCAAGAATAAACACTGATTGACGCTAGAGCATCAGACGAATATAGCAGAATGAAACTTATAAATCAACATAATTCATTTTTTAATGCATTCTGTTCAATGTGTTTTTATTCGTGTAAAAGGAATTATTTACAAATTTTTATCCAAATTAATAAACAACGTATTCTACTTGAACACAATGATTCTTTTACAACTATCTTAAAATTCACTTTTTCTAATAGTTTGAAAGGGCTCTTATTGGCGTCGTCTAAATTTATCTAAAGAGGCACCTAATAATGCGCTCATGCGATACTTTTTTGTAGTAACTTGGCTTGGTAAAGGGTGATTTGTTAAGAGCTGATAACTTTTTTTAAAAAAAAAAACGCATAAAATTTGCAAAATCTCATCGGTTCTTTATTTGAAACGTTAATTGGTCCATGACATTTACTTTTTGAAGTAATTTCTATTAAATGTTGACCGCGGCTGCGTCTTAGGTGGTCCATTCGAAAGTCCAATTTGGGCAACTTTTTCGAGCATTTCGGCCGGAATAGCCCGAATTTCTTCGGAAATGTTGTCTTCCAAAGCTGGAATAGTTGCTGGCTTATTTCTGTAGACTTTAGACTGACGTAGCCCCACAAAAAATAGTCTAAAGGCGTCAAACTGCATGATCTTGGTGGCCAACTTACCGGTCCATTTCTTGAGATGAATTGTTCTCCGAAGTTTTCCCTCAAAATGGCCATAGAATCGCGAGCTGTGTGGCATGTAGCGCCATCTTGTTGAAACCACATGTCAACCAAGTTCAGTTCTTCCATTTTTGGCAACAAAAAGTTTGTTAGCATGAACGATAGCGATCGCCATTCACCGTAACGTTGCGTCCAACAGCATCTTTGAAAAAATACGGTCCAATGATTCCACCAGCGTACAAACCACACCAAAACAGTGCATTTTTCGGGATGCATGGGCAGTTCTTGAACGGCTTCTGGTTGCTCTTCACTCCAAATGCGGCAATTTTGCTTATTTACGTAGCCATTCAACCAGAAATGAGCCTCATCGCTGAACAAAATTTGTCGATAAAAAAGCGCGAAACACATTTCGAACCGAACACTGATTTTGGTAATAAAATTCAATGATTTGCAAGCGTTGCTCGTTAGTAAGTCTATTCATGATGAAATGTCAAAGCATACTGAGCATCTTTCTCTTTGACACCATGTCTGAAATCCCACGTGATCTGTCAAATACTAATGCATGAAAATCCTAACCTCAAAAGAATCACCCTTTACAACTTCTGAGTAGTGACGCACTTTTGCGACGATTTTTGGATATCGTATACGACTGTTTTCGACGTGGTGTCAAATCCAAAAAATATTGGCAGTATATATTGATTGTAATCACACAAACATGACTTTATGTATAGAGATAAACAAATCTAGACGATTACCTTTGAAAATTTGTATGACATTTCATATATATATACAACAGAATCGAATTGTACTTTATTGTC
>PGFW01003457.1:9440-19445 GCA_003123925.1 Haematobia irritans
TCAAATGCATTTAAGGGTCTGCAGTTTAACATAAACAAAACGGCAAATGAAGCCTATGTTATTGCGGCTTCTCTACAATTATTGAAGTAAGTATTCCTACTTTTTTAACTTGAGGCAATATGGATTATAATCCATGTATGTGTTGGTATTACTGGACTATTTATGTTCATATGCAGTCTCTGGCAGAGTTTAACTTGTGTTATTTTTTTTCAGTTACAGAAGCACCCATTTTCAGTTAACGTCTTAGTTTAGTTTCCTAATTCGAGCTGCAGTAATAGAATGGTACGTAGTTTTAAGCTTTATGAAATTCATATTGCCACAGTAATAGTGTTGCAATGTCATTATCAATGGCGGTCTACAGACAGATCTACAGACAGGAGCAAAAAAATATTTTTTGTGTATGCGAAATTTTAAGTATACTTAAAATTCTTTCATATGCGAGTATGAAAGAAAAATACGAGCCTACTGAATCTGGTATCGGTTTTTATAGAGTTCACATATAAATATGAACCCATATGAATTATTGTGTGCTACTTCAAGGACCTATAAAGTGGGGAGCTAAACCGAAAAGCAAAGGAGTTCAGTTGGTAACAAAAATGTTGGTCTACATAGACGTGGAAAGTATATTGCGAGCATCCTTCTGAGGTCTCCGAACAAGAAAAAGTCGCTGTGGGCTAGATCTGGAGAAAACGGTGGGTGGGGAAATTCATGATGGGCTTCGAATTGCTTCCCCACCCACCGTATTCTCCAGATCTGGCCCCCAGCGACTTTTTCTTGTTCTCAGACCTCAAAAGGATAAATAATTAAACTGTCAATTAAAAAAATCAATAAGATACTCTCTTAATATCTATAAACTCCAAGTACTTGAAGTCAAACTAATAACTCTTTTATACCAAATAGTATACAGCCACAACTTAGTATCTTATACATTATATATGAATCAAATATAATTAATTATGTGTGATACACAGTAAACATCAATATAACAAAACCAGTATAGTAATTCTTCAAATAATCTCGTAGGGAAAAATTTGCTCGTAGGGAAAAATCGTTGTATCGCTCTTGAAGGGAACTATGTTGAATAATAAAAACGAATTTTGAAAAAAAATGTGTTTTTCCTTGTATGCAAGGTTTTTTTTTTTTTTTTTTTTTTTGAATGCAGGAAAGAATTTAAAACCAAAAAAATATCACAAAATGATATTTTTCCATAATAAATTATTTGTATTATTTATTGCATTTTTGAAAGCATCTAAGCTTGTCGCGAAAGCGTGTTAACTTTCATTTTTTTTGCGACAAAGTTTAAATAATTTGTAACCGATTTTATTAATTCTTACTCCTGTTTTTTAACCTAAATTTGAAAGCAAAAAGTTAAAATTACTAAATTAAAAATAGAAAAAAGCTGAGGCTATAAGATATTGAAATTTAAAAAAACTAAGTTACCTGTGTAGTTAAAATAAGAACATATTTGGGCGTGACAATTTTTGAAAGTGCTTTTAACGCTTGTACCTTTAGAATAATTTCCAAAATTTTTTTTAGCTGGGAAAATATTCGTAATTTTTGCTCGGGTCCTGATCGAAACATCTGAATAGAATTTCTCTAAAGCAAATTAAGATTTAATTTTTGCCAAAGATACCTATTCATAAACAAATTTAACATATTAATATATTCTCACACTGGACAATGAGGGTTAATTTTTATAAAATTCGGTCTAATTTGGTATTGACGGAATGAAGGGTGACTCCACTCCCCCAACGCGGCGCAAAAATACAAACGAGAAGAAATGTAGCTTTAACAGAGATATAACATTATTCTTAAAATGCGCTAATGTGTTCCAAAATACGGAACCACTTATACGCAGTTAGATCTCACTAATACGGGTGTATAAAGTATTTTGAGCCCCCGAATCCCCATCAAGTTTTTTTCGCACTTCAGATGCGGAGTCCTTTTTAGGACCAAGTCCCATCAAACATTCTTTTAAAGCACATCCCGCGGGACCCCTATCGATGTTTTTTTCACTTTCGATGCAATACTTTTGGGCAATTCTTAGAACGTACAGAACTAGGCGGGTTTAAGTGAAAATTTAAGCTTTTTACAAATTATAATTTCGCAAAAAGAAATAGAAAAACGCAATAAAAAGTAAAGTAAGAAAGATATAATAAAAAAAGTTCATCCCCGCTGGGATTTTAAACTGCTGTACCGTTTGGCTTTTTCACTTCCATGGAAGTTCTTTTGAGAAGGTTTTGCAAACTACGATAATTTTTAATTTTTTGTTGTTATTTTAAGGGAAAAATTATATTTATGTATTATTTTATATTTTTCCGGAAAATCTAATAAGATAATCTTGCGGTTTACACATTCTTAAATCTTTCACAAGATATTAGAATTTCCACAAGTCTAGCCAGGATCTATTCCAGCTTGTGCCCAGCTCCCAATGATTTCTATCATTATCTGTCGTCCAATATAACATAAAGTAATTTATTGTTGTTGTAAAATATTATTATTATTAGATTTATTTTTGGTATGCTTTCAACTTTTGTGTGAATGCGCGATTTGTCGACGCATAAAACTTCAATTGCTTACACACCACCATTGTTGGCCATTGTCCGTGGTGACAAAAGTGAAATAAAAATTGAATTGTTTATTTGAGCATATTGCGCGTTTGCATTCTGGTTTTGTTTCGCCTTCCCCTCCCCAGAGCAATAGTTGAAAATGCTGGATTATATCGAATTTGCCAGCAAATATTGTTATTTAACATACAAAAAAAAAAAAAAACTTGTGGCGTAAGTATGGTATGTTGAGTGTGTGTTTTGAATGTATGAATACTTTTACATATTGCAAATCAGCTAACGATTTTTTTCTTTCCAAGTTAAGGTGGACCTTCTATAAGGTACGATATACAATGTAAAAAATTTTCTGGCGCTTAATTGCCTCGCTAAAATTGGTCAAAACAAAAAAAAATATTTTACTTATTTTTAAAATTATATTTTTGGTTAGCATTTTCGTACGAAGGAGTTCATTTTTTCCCATAAAACAGTTTACTTTTTCTGTGTAGCGAATAAGTATCTTACAAACTTCAAAAACACCATACGTAGACGGACAATGCCATTGACGTTGCGATTTTGAAATTTTTTATAAATTTTCGCTATGACTTATATCAAATTCAAAAATTTCTTTGAATGAATTGCTATCGCGCACTTTATATTTGGTTCACTCCTTTCCCGAAAAACATGAAATTCCGGGCCACAATTTCTCTAAAAAAGCATTCTGTAAATTTTTCCAAACGCGCTGAATGCAGCATTCTTCCGTGAATAATTTTTTTTTTTATTTTCACATGCAACGATCATTTTGATTTGGAAGCGTGTGACATCTTAAGTGAAAAACCCAAAACCCGAACGAAGTGCTTGCCAGTTTACATTGCCTCATGAATTAGCATTTACATTATTTAAATCGCTTGAAAGGCGCAATTGGGATCATGCTGGGTATGTGAAGATAAATTAAATCGCTGATTAAGTGTCAAAAATCAAAGTTATCGCAATGTGGTCGAAAGATTGCAAACTAAATAATGCTTGGGTGTGGAGAGGGGGGGGTTGATTTGTAAGACAAACAATGCCAGAGAAGAAGATAAATGATACACTTACAAAAAAATTAAAAAAAGAACCACAAGTTACAAAGAATTATTAGTGAGAAAAAGTTTGGAGCAGATATTGGCCATAAAAATAGGTTTTTTTTTTCTCTAGAAATTAATTATTTTGACAAAAATTTTCTATAGAAAATAAAATTTTTAAGAAATTTGTCAAAAAATAAAATTTGCAAAAATTTTCTATAGAAATAAAAAATTTTTTAGCAAAATTTTCTATAAGAAATAAAGTTTGAGCAAAAATTTCCTAATAGAAATAAAATTTTTAAAGAAAATTTTCTATAGAAATAAAATTTTGACAATTTCTATAGATACTATGGAATAAATTGATGAAACATTTCCTATAGAAATAAAAATTTTGAAAAAAGTTTTCTAATAGAAAATAAATTTTGCAAAAAATTTCTATGAAATAAATTTTGAACAAAATTTTTTTCTATAGAAAGTAAAATTTTGAAAAAATTTTCGTATAGAAAAACTTACATAAATTCAATTTGAAATATTTTCTATGACAATAAATTGAATTCTATAAAAATAAAATTTAGGCAAAAATTCTAATAGAAATAAAATTTTGACAAGAATTTTCTATGGAAATAAAATTTTGAAAAACTTCAGCTATAGAAATAAAATTTGGAGAAGAGATTTCTAAGAAATAAAATTTTCAAAAATTTTCTATGGAAATAACAAGTTTTTGGTCAAATTTTTTTATTCGTTTTGTTGGTTATTGTTGGCTTTCTCTCAATCGTTATTGTTGTTTTTGAATTCTCAGCTTAAAGCCATGCATTGAATAAACTACAAGTGTAGCTTAACCAACAGAGGAAAAGTATGCTTGTCAAATTTATTTGGGCAAAGCCCTATAGACTGTTTTAGGCAGTAGCCGAAACCATCTTGCAGTCTATAAGGGCTTTGGGCCACAATATAAAGTTTGACAAGCAATTCTTTTTCCTCTGTTGGTTAAGGCTTACAAGCTTGTAACAACAGCATAAATAAATTTTTATAGAAAATAAAATTTGACAAAATTTTCCATAGAAACAAAATGTTAATAAAATTTTCTTTATAGAGAACAAAAATTGGACAAAATTTTCTATAGAGAAAAAAATTTTGACAACATTTTTTTTATAGAGAAAAAAATTGACAAATTTTTCTATAGAGAAACAAATTTTGACAACATTTGTTATAGAGAAAAAAAATTTACAAAATTTTCTATAGAGAAAAAAATTCTGACATTTTTTTAGAGGAAAAAATTTGGCAAAATTTCCTAATTAGAGAATTTTAGAAATAAAATTCTGACAAAATTTTCCATAGAAATAAAATGTTGACAAAATTTTCTATAGAGAAAAAAATTGGACAACGTTTTTTTTATAGAGAAAAAAATTTTGAAAAAAATTTTATAGGCGAAAAAAAATTGACAAGCAATTTTCTATAGAGAAAAAAAAAATTTTGGACAAAATTTTGAAAAAAAATTTTTTATAAAGCGAAAAAAAAAATTGAACAATTTTCTATAGAGAAAAAAATTTTGAAGCAAAATTGTTATATGCAGAAAATAAATTTTGACAAAATTTTTTCTATCAGAAATAAAATGTTGCTGCAAGTAGAAGGATGGCTGAAAATGAAGAATGTGGTAATTCCGAAAGCAGCTGTAACATGCCAACCATCTTTGGGGCAGTCTATAGGGCTTTGGCCCAAATAAATTTGACGAGCATACTCTTCCTCTTTTGGTTAAGCTACACTTGTAGTTTAGTCAATACATGGCTTTAAGCTGAGATCAAAAACAACAATAAAATTTTTTATAGAAATAAAATTTTGACAAAATTTTCTATAGAGAATAAAATTTTTGACAAATTTTCCATAAGAAACAAAATGGTTTGATAAAATTTCTATAGAGAAACAAAATTGGACAAAATTTTCTATAGAGAAAAAAATTTTGACAACATTTTTTATAGAGAGAAAAAAAATTGACAAAATTTTCTATAGAGAAACAAATTTTGACAACATTTGTTATAGAGAAAAAAATTTACAAAATTTTCTATAGAGAAAAAAATTCTGACAACATTTTTTTAGAAGAAAAAATTTACAAAATTTCGCTATAGAAGAAAAAAAATTGACAAATATTTGTTATATAGAAAATAAAATTTTGACAAAAATTTTCCATAAGAAATAAAATGTTGACAAAATTTTCGCATAGAAATAAATGTTTGACAAAAATTTTCTAATAAGAGAAAAAAAATTGACAAAAATATTCTATAGAGAAAAAAACGTTTGACGAAACATTTTTTAAGAGAAAAAAATTTACAAAATTTATCTATAGAGAAAAAAATTTTGGCAACATTTTTTTTAGAGGAAAAAATTTGTCCCCAAAAAATTTCCTATAAGAGAATTTTAGAAATAAATTTTTGACAAAATTTTCCATAGAAATAAAATGTTGACAAAATTTTCTATAGAGAAAAAAATTGGACAAAGTTTTTTTTATAGAGAAAAAAATTTTGAAAAAAATTTTTATAGCGAAAAAAAAATTGACACAAATTTTCTATAGAGAAAAAAATTTTTTTTTTTGTTTTTACAAAATTTGAAAAAAAAATTAATAGCGAAAAAAATATTTACAAGCTACAATTTCTATAGAGAAAAAAATTTTGATGCAAAATTTTATATGCAGAGAAAATAATTGTGACAAAAATTTTGTGACCAGAAATAAATGTTGACAAAATTTTCTACAGAAATAAAAATTTGACAAAAAATTTTCAATAGAAATAAAATTTTTGCGACATTTTCTATAGAAATAAATTTTGACAAAAATTTCCTGATGAAACTATACTTGAACCTTCCGAAAAAAGGTTTGAGAGAATTATGTTTGCAAATTTGTTTAGGCAGTAGCCGACTATCAAACCTTTTTTCGGAAAGTTCAAGTGTAGTTCACTTTGGGTTGAGTGAATTACCCGAATTTACTCTGATAATTGGTTGATAGGTTTGGCTAACAAGTAGAGGATGCTGATGAGGAATGTAGGTAATTCGCGAAACAGAATGTACATAACAACCATCTTGCAGTCCTATAGGGGCTATTGCCCAAAAAAGTTAGACAACATTCTTTTCCTCTGTTGGTTAAGTTAGCACTTTTAGTTTCAGTCAATGCATGGTTTTAAGCCTGAGAATCAAAGAATATAATATTTGAGCAAAATATGTCCTATGGATAACTAATTTTGAAAAAATTTTCAAATAGAAATAAAATTTTGACAAAATTTTCTATAAAAAATAAAAAATTTTAAAAAAATTTTCTATAAAGAAATAAAATTTTGACGAAATTTCTAATAGAAATAAAAATTTTGACAAAATTTTCTATAGAAATAAAATTTTGACAAAATTTTGCTATAAGAAATACAATTTAAACAAAATTTTCTATAAGAAATAAAATTTGACCAACATTTCTAAATAGATGATAAAATTTTGACAAAAAAAATTTTTCTATAGAAATAAAATTTTGAAAAAAACAAAATTTTTCTAATAGCAAATACAAATTTGACAAAAATTTTATAGAAATAAAAATTTAACAAAATTTTCTATAGAAATTAAATTTTGACAAAATCCTTTAATGCATTTTATACATTTTCCTCAGTTTTTTTGTAATTGAATTTTTTTTTTGTTTTGCTGATTATTTCACATAAGGAAATATTTTCCATAGTCGCGCACAGATTTGTGCCAAAGTCAGATCCCGGCACTTGAGGGCTTTCAATTTATTTTTGTTTATTATTTCAATGAACAAATAAATGCCATGACGGCGCTTACAAGTCAAATAACATGAAATTCAGGCATCTCGGCTGGTGTTGAATTGGCGCAAATATTTACAAAACGTTTTTCAGTTTTTCTTTCGCTCTCTCCCCCCTAACTCAGTTGAAATGTTTTAAACTGTAATCAGCAAATGTCATGAAATTGTTATCGCATCTGTCATCTCTGTGCCAGTGCCAGTGTTCAGTGCTCGCAGATTTCGTATAGAAAAAAAATTCAACAAAATTGATTGCTTTTGAAGCGTTGTTTTTACAAGTATTTTTCATAAGCAATGCAGTGTAATGGTAGTGCATAAAATGAGGAAAAAAAGCCACTAATATGTTACTCGCTAATCAAGACTTTATATCTCAATACTGAGCTCTACTAAAGATATGTATTAAAATCGGGCCGATACAGAGGCAGGCGAGAGGTATCTCTAGTTGAAAACTGGCAATTCCTCCTCTTTTTTGTCCCTCATAGGTGCTTCGCATTTATCTAGGGAAACAAAGCCATTGTGGAATGCGAACGCCTAAATGGCATAAGATTTTACGAGCTTCAAACTGAACTAGTTTTCAAATTAAATGGACTAAAGTTTTTTTCACAGTGTAAGATTGCTATTGTTTTTTTGCCTTTACATTTTAAGCTTAAAATGGTGTCATCAATTATTTATTTGCACTACACATCGTAAAACGTTTTCGCATTGTATAAATTTAAATTTAAACAATTTTTTTGTTTTGGTTTTTTATTTGCATGAAAATGGCATGCCGCCTTTACTCAATTGCCTTCACTAAATAATGGGTGCAAGAGATTCTCGATAACAATTTATGTCGACATTATTCGAGGCTCTATTGCTTTCTTTCATTTGCGTTAGTTGATGTTGTTGTGTTGTGTTTTTTTTTTAATTTCTTTTGATAGAAATGTATTTCATTTCAAAGGCAAAATTCAAGGAAATGGAGAATAGACAAAAAATCAAGCGTTCAAATACTTTTCGTAGCTGGCAATGTCCGTTTTATGTGCCTGTTCGCTGTGCAAATTTCTGTGGTGTCTGGTGTCGACATATGAGAAATTGTCTAACTTGATTTTTCCGTTCAATTAATTGAAAATTTATTAGAGACTATTAAGACTAGGTTAATTGAAGAGATATTTTCTTTGGAAAGAGATGATAGATGCACCTAAGAATTCAAAAAAATTGTCGACAACTACAATTGACTTAGGTTTCTTTGAATGTAATTGGCAATTCTAAAGCAAAATAGAAAAAATTCCTTGAAAAATGTTTGTTAATAAACCAAAAAATTCAAAAGGCCGATCAATGTGATTATGATGTTGTTATCGATATTCTAATATTAGCTTGATAACTTTAGAGATTAAAGGTACCTTAACAGGTTGGCTGATAAGTCCCCGGTCTAACAAAGAAAAACACATTTTTTTGTCAAAATTCGTTTTTATTATTCAACATAGTTCCCTTCAAGAGCGATACAACGATTATAACGACCTTCCAATTTTTTGATTACCATTTTGTGTAGTACTCCTTCGGTTTTTCTCAAAAAAGCCTCAAGTTTCGGCGATACACCTCTTCATTGCAGCAAAATTTTTTCCCTTTTTTTTTGGAGAATTATTGGTCTTTGTTGTTGTTTGTGATGATAGTTTGGTATAATTCAAGAATTGGATAACTCAGTCATCCAATGAAAATAAAATATTTAATTTTTTTATTTTATTAATAGATTTGATTGCTATATATAAAAAATAAAATATCAACAGACCAAATTGTCGATTATGCTGAGTGATAGTGATTGTAATGATAATGAAAAGTCTGCTTTTCGATTTCTTCAGATTTTGGAAAAGTCGACATTTTGTTCAAAATTTGAAAAATAAAAACTTTTGGAAAAATCGGCTTATCATCGACTTCATCGATAATTTGCGAAAATTAATTTTTTGATTTGTTAAATTTAAAATTTGTTAAATTTAAAAAAGTCGAATTTCAACTATTGCTTTTGTTGAAAAAGTCAACTTTTAATGTCGACACTTTCGACTTTTTACATTCACATTTCCATTTAAATTCAACTTTTCAAGGTCTTCGTTAAAATTTTATTATTTAGTCGATTTTGCTCACTATAAAAAATCAGAGTATTATAATCAGATTAGGGACTATAATCAACATTTCGAGTTAAAGACTTTTTGAAAACTCGACTTTTCGACCTTTCAAATATTCGGAAAATTCAACTTTTCGATTTTTTCAAAATTAAAGATATCGGCTCTTGCGATTAGTGTAAAAATGGCGCTTGGTCGATACCTTCGATTTTTTGATGGTGATGAGCTTTATTCTCTCATTTTAAATTCGACTTATCAAGTTTTTAGTTAAAATTCGATTAGTCGATGTTGGTTTCTACTTAAAAAGTCGGTTAGTCGCTTTTGGTCAACATCAAAAGTCGATTTAACCCTTAAATGCGCACTGTAGCTTTTAAGATACAACCCGGAATAAAAATTACGACTTAAAACTTTGTCCGAATTCTATGGAATTAAGTTTGTTGTATTTAATACATCATAGCGCTATTGCTAAAAATATGTTCCACCAAGACAACACACCGTTCCACAAGTCATTGAGAACGATGGCAAAA
>PGFW01003463.1:9592-22855 GCA_003123925.1 Haematobia irritans
TTTTCATGGTCATCGACAACTGACATGGAGTTAAGAACAATTATCGGTTATCCTAAGTGTCTCTAAGGGGAATAGACGAATGTATAGATTGTAGATTTTTTCATTTGGAGGGGGGTGGATGAAGATGTTCGAACGAGGTCAATTAATGGAAAAGCCATCTGTCGTTTATTACGAATCTTGTCAAAATGTTATTGTTACAAGTTACCATACCACACTCCCACTCACGGCAAAGACCTCCAGTTGTGCTCACCCAATCGAATCCTGTACAGCATCAGATCATGTACAATTTGTGCGGTTTTACAAATCACTAGCCAACTGTTTATTGAAGAATGATTTTGGTGATGGATTATTACATTGCTGTTGGAGCAATGGGATCAGGGAAGGAAATGAATCCACGCAGAATTCATTTAACCTTTTCCGTTCGCTATTTAAGTATGGGGGCATTTGTTTTACCCGAAAATTTCAATGGAGCATTGATAGACATGAGTTAAAAGTGTGGTTGAAGGCGATTGCATGAAAAGGATGTCGGACATCAGGCAGATAAGGAAGGAAGTGTTCATGGACTCGAACCACGTCCCAGACATATGAATTTGGTCTCTTCAAGAGGCTCCGGAGGTCACAATCTTGTGATCGGTCGTTGTTGTAACATGGGGTGCTAGTCTTTTATAATTTACAGCATGTGGCATGTGTCGAGTGCTTATTCGACAGATTTGGTTTTGCTTTTGCTATACGGTTCCGCAAAGTGAAATGAATTCCATAGAGACCCGGAATGCGACCAAGCATGAGAGTTAAAAGGTAATATAAAATCTATTAGTGTTTCTGTTTCCTTGCTCGCCAGCAAAACAATAAACCCTCCCATTGGCCCACCGAAGAGACAAACAGGCATTCGGTCCAATCAACCATCTCACACCCCAATAGGAAGTACCCGAGCAGTGTAAACATGTAATTGGAAACCTGTTGGTTGTTTGCTTCTTGTTCGAATAATTTGCCTTGTGCGAAGTAAAACCTACGCAACACTGTAAAATCCGAGATCGTGTTGTTCTTTGTAGCATTACATGGGTATATTGTACAGTGGTTTGCTGTGAAAAGAAAAAATATTAACATATATTGTGATTTTCGCAAAAGCATGTATGTTGTTCGTCAGAAATGGATAAATATATTATCATTTTGAACTTACCATGATACAATTTTTAATTGACTTATAGAACTAAAAATCTTAAACATATATGCTGGAAGATATTTGAGGATGTTGCATTATAAAGGATTTTTTTTTCTGTATCCTAATTCAAAAATTATAGAATTTATTTGACTATCTTCATTTTAAAGAAGTAGCGTCTTTGATTCAGATCAATTACTAGACTCTTATAAATGGTCATTATTAGACCCAAGTAAATTGTTTTGTAGGTGAAAGAACTTTATTCATATCGAGTTTTGACAAGATTCAACGCGAATATGTTTTATCTATAAATATATAAAAAAAAAGACAGCCGTGGAATTAAAATGAGAAAGCTGGACCTAATACCAGCCTTAATTATATATACACTCAAAAAAAGTGGACCCGATGATGGCACTAAAGACAACCCTTAATTTTATTTAGTTCATCGAATCCATCTAGAAGAATTTTCTTGATTTAACTCATTATTACCCACAACCATGGAATGGTGAACGGGAATATAATTAAGTTTGTCATTCCGTTTTGTAACACACATCGAAATAACGATTTCCGACTATACTAAAGATTATATCAATTCTTGATCAGGGAGCAAATTGCTAAGACGTTTAACCATAGTCCGTCTGATGTCTGTTTGTAAGCTCACGCTACAGTCTTCAATAATGAAAATCATGCTGAAACATTTTGCACAAACTCGTCTTTGTCTGCAGGCAGGGGTCAAGTTCGAAGATGGGACTTATAATCGGTTCCACGTCTTGATATAGTTCCCCATATAACCGACCTCCCGATTTGGGGTCTTGGTCTTATAGAACAGTAGTTTTTATCCAATTCGCCTGAAATTGGAAATCTTGAGGTATTTTTTAAGGACAAAAAGAGGTGTGCCAAAATTGGTGAGTAATCGGTCCATGTTTTGTGTAGGCCCCTATATAAGACGCGGATCCCCCAATTGTTACTTCTTTGGGCTTATAGAAAAAACGTGGTTTTTTAATCCAATTTGCGTGAAATTGAAAATCTAGATGGTACTTTAGAACCATACAAAACGAGGTGTGCCAAAATGGTGACGTTCGGTCGCATGTTTTGGAAATAGCACCCAATAGACCGATCTCCGCGATTCTCTAGCGTTCTTAGGGCCTTCTAGCAAAACTGTGTTTACTATCCGATTTGGTTTTAAATTGGGAAATATCTGAGGGGTATTTTAAGAGACCATGAGAGGGTGTTTCCAAAAATGGTGAATATAGGTCCAATGTTTGGCTATATGTCCCGCATATAAGACTGATCTTATAGTCCCCATATAGATATGATTTTCCGATTTTACTTCTTGGCTTCTAGAAACTGTATTACTACCGATTTGGGTTATTAAATTGAAATCTAGGGGTTATTTAAAGACTATAAAGAAGGTGGGTCCATAAAATGGTGAGTATCGGTCCATGTTTGGTATAGTCCCCCATATAAGACCGAAGTCTCCCGATTTTACCTTCTTGGCTTCTAGGAAACTGTTTAAATTTACTATCCGATTTGGCCGATATGGGAAAATCTACAGGTATTTAGGACGCATGAAGAGGCTGTCCAAAATGGTGAATATAGTCCATGTTTTTGATATACCCCCATATAGACCGATCTCCAGATTTTACTTCTGTGGCTATTTTATGACAACCGTAAGCTTTTATCCAAATTTGTCTGAAATTGAAATCTGGAGGTATTATATGACCTAGGTTAGGTTTAGGCTTAATGTGGCAGCCCGATTATCAGGCTGCACTTAGACTATTCAGTCCATTGCGTGATTACCACAGTGGTGAACATTCTCTCTTATCACTGAGTCGCCCGATTTCCATGTTTAAGCTCATCGACAAGGAACCTCAATTTTTATAGGCCGAGTCCGAACGGCGTTCCACATTCCAGTTGAAACACTTAGATTCAAGCTTTGAAAAACCCTCAAGAAATGTCACCTGCATTTACTGAGGTGGGATAAATCCATCCGCTGAAAAACTTTTTGGTGTTCGGTCGTAGCAGTGAATCGAACCCAACGACGCTTTGTGTACTCAAGGCGGCATGCTAACCATTGTCACTCACGGGTGGCTCCCATTTATAGGACCAGTAAAGATGCCGCGCGTAGAATGTGAGCTATCGGTCCAGTGTTTTAGTATGCCCGATCTCCCGATTTTTACTTTTTGGGCTAATACACTGTTGAAAATAATGTTTTTCAATATATTCCCGATAATAAACAGATGTGGTTTCGGGCACAGATTTTTAAACCAACAAATATGATTTAAGTGCGAAATGTTAATGTTCCTAAAACTAACACCTAAAGTGTTTGGGTAACAAGTCTAATGTTAAATATGTTAGAATATATCATGGTGTTGGGGCATGAATGTTTCATAAACAATAATATGTGTGATTGTAAACATATATAATTAACAAATTTCGAGTAAACATAATAGCTATATGTTGTGATATTTTATTCAGAGAGGACAAAAAGAGAGTATAGAGAAAAGAATAGAGATTTGGAAAACGGGGGGTTGACGAAAAAGATATCAACATATACAAAGTGAGAGAATGAAAAAAGAACAATTTCTGTGAACCGCTTGTATGTTGTTTTCGGAAACTGTTTTATGATAAGGCTAAAATTTTGATATGCTTAAGTCTAAAATATTATAAATTTGAATAAAGAGAATAGACATTCTGGAACCAAGAGAATAGACGATTTGAAAAACATAAACTGGCATACTGTTTCGCCTTGAGGAGCAGATTTTGATGCATGTGTGAACATTGTGTTTTGTTTATCATTTTGGCATTATGGGCAATTTTTCGTTAAAAATAAATCAGGGGTCTTCAAATAAAAAGATAACGAAAAGGGCACTATAACTCTTTTATGAGTGGACAGCCAAATGAAAATAAGGAGGAATAAGTGAAAAATTAAAGTAAAATGTAAAAAATAACTTTAAGTTCTTCATTAAAAAGTAGTCACGAGGAGTTGGAACGGACACCATCAAATATAAAAAGCGGGCATTAAGTCGAGTTTTACAGGCTAAAACATTTAAAAAGTTTATTTTTCTTTAAAATGAATTATTAAAGAAAAATAAAAAGGAATTTTTAGAGGCGATGGTGTTTAAATGCTAAAACAATTTAAAAAGATTTATTTCTTTAAAAATGATTAATTAAAGAAAAATAAAAGGAATTTTAGAGCGATGGTGTTTTTTAAAATCTAAAACAATTAAAAAAGTTTATTTTCCTTTAAAATGAAATTAAATTAGACAAGAAAAATAAAGGAATTTTAGAGGGCGATGGTGTTTAAATGCTTAGTAAAAACTGTTCACTCCTAATGAATTTATGTTATATTATAAAATTATGTATTATGTTTATACTCCGACTCCACTTCTTCTTTTGTTAGTTTTTGAATTCCCTTCTCAAATTTTAAAGTTTTGAACAAAAACAGTTTTTATTAAAAAAATTGTTATTTATCGGCAAAAAAAAATAATATTTATCCAAAAATCAGTCAATTTCGTTTATATTCAAGCACATGTTAGTGATCTAATAAATCTTTACATAACACACATTTCGAAGTTTCATTTAAAAAAATTTAATAATAGTATAAATATAAATGTGTAAAATTAAAAAAATAAGAAAATGTTCGGGTCGAGGCAGGGATTGAACCCACGACCCTTTGTATGCAAGGCAACGACGAAATGCTAACCACTCCAGCTCCACGTGGCAAACAATATGTATGTTTCCGCTGTATAAATAATGTTATGTTGCATGGGCGTTCGTGGGCGCTGGCAAACTATGCTATATAAATGTAACTTATAACGATAAATTAATCTACTGGTGACTATAACAGCTACGTAGCCAGTGGATAGTGGTGTTGGCTACAACTGTATGGTCCTCGGTTCGATTCCTCTGCACGTGCAGGCCGAAAGGTAAAATTTAAAAATTTTATAAAGTGAATAATTTCTATCAACATTATTGTGTATTAAGCAGCACTATGCTAGCCAATGCTCAACGTGGCAAACAATGTAATGTTTTTCCTGTTAAATAATGTTATCGTTTGCCAATGGGCTCGTGGCGCTGCAAAAACTATGCTATATAAATGTAACTTAATAAACGATAATTATCTACTGGTGACTATAACAGCTACGCTAGCCCAGTGAGATAGTGTGGTTGGCTACAAAACCTGTATGGTGCTTCGTTCTGATCATCTCCGCTGGCAGGCGAAAGGTAAAGATTTAAAAATTTATAAAAGTGAATAATTTCTTCACATTATTTGTAGTACAGAAAAAAGTGCCAATAACTAAAAAAATTTTCCGTGAAGTGAAAATTACGAGATATGTTAGGGAATGAGGCACAAATCGTGTTTGGGAAAAAAATTCTTCCAAGCATATAATATTTTTGGCTCAAAATGATTCCAACAATATAATATGTTCAGCATATAAAACAAACATTATTAATGTCCGGCAGTAATGCAATAATATACTGTGCTTCCACTAGCAAATATATGTTTGGGCACACATATTGTTAAAGAAGCGATTTTTTTTGAAAGGTGTAAGAAATCCGTGAGTTTTTATCTGATTTGGCCTAAATTTAAATATACTGGGAATTTTTAGATTAAAAAACAAAAAACCGTGTAATCGGATTTTAGTTTTTTAATCGTCCATTTGGTAAGGCCGATATAAGCGCGATTTCACTTCTTGAGGTATAGAAGGCGCACTGATCATGAAAATGTGCTGTGAAACTGAATGATAAAATTTCAGATTTTACTTCTCGTAATCATTTAAATAATGGGGAGTGAAAAATCTTACAGAATTTAGATTTCAAATCAGAGCGTAATTTCATCATTATCTTCCACACTCAAAGAGGATTCAATTGACTTCTCTTCAACTCAACAAAAATGTTTCTAATGATTTTCTTCTTCTGCTTTTCACTTTTAATTAGTTGCTGCCTAACGATTTTGTCCTCCCTTTACAATTTCAATACCTATCAAATATAAAAAAAATCATAAACGGCAAATTTTTTCACAAAAAGGTTTGCGTCCTGATATTACTGATATTTTAAGACGAAATTAAAGGGGTTTGTTATTCTTCTGGGTATTTCTCTCACTAATTTTAAAATAAAAATATTTTTTATATATTTTATTTGTTAGTTTATTACCATTATTTTACTAAATTATTTTAACTATCTCTCCGTATATCAATACCAACGGCGATTCCAACTAAAACAACCCACGCGCAAAACATATCGTATTACATTGATGACAGCTATCATGATTAGATAAAAGAAATCTAAGGAAATTTCCTATATTCTACAAGTGTGTTTCCTTAAGTTTTGAAAGGCATTGAATAGCTTCTTAGTAGCGAAATGAACTGAATATTTTGCTACTGCCAAGTGTATTCGTATGTATGATAAGCTTTTCTTAATAAAGAGAAGTCGAATTATCATTTTACATAGAAATATTACTAAATTGAGGGAAACTGGGTTTAAGTTTCGGTTTTTTGTTTATTTTTAGCGAATGCTCTTGTTATCAGTGATAAAATGTTTCTTTTTCAGTAGCCAAATTATTATACCCATCGAAGAAAATCAGTAATTATGTAAAATTCCAGTGCCTTATAACTAAGTTAATGAACTATTTCCTACTGCTTTCAGTTTAGGAGTTATTTACTGAACAAGTAAAATTTTAAATTATTTCACACAAATATTTACCCGTTAATAGGGAATAAAATGCTAAACTAAATTGATTTGAACATTTTTTTCCTTTAGAATTAGAAGGCCCACTTGTTTCTGGGTGTAGGATGAATAAAATCAGGATACAGATCTCATTTATCGAATTTTCATTCTCTATTTCGGGTATTATTAAAGGGCAAATGCCCGTACAAAATATGCCTGTTTTAAAAATTTCTTTAACTTCCCAGGCAAAAAAAGCTTTCGCCAAAAAAAGTAAATGAAAATGTTCTTTTTGGATCCTGGAAGTGGTGCAAAATTGACGCAGAAAGTCCTCCATTTCAACAGCCGTTGCACTGAATTTGCATCCACTTCTTTCGGTAGTGATCCGAATTCAATGTTGTTGGATGTAATTAAAAAAACCTCCTGTGATATTTTTTGTCAAATAAATAATTTTTCATAATTTTTAATAGGATTCTATACGCGTGTCGGAAACGTTATTTGACTTCAAATATTTTAAAAAGATCACATTTTTCAGATTGAATTTAGCATGTTTTTCGACAAAAATTTAAATGATTTGTACCATTGTTACGAAATTCTTACTCTCTTTTAAACCTATTGAAAACAAAAAAAGTTAAAGAACTACGCCCATTAAAAAATATGGAAAAGCCCTCGTGCACTGACAATAAAAAATTGAAAGAAAAGAACTCCTGCGTAAGTTCAAAAGTAAAGACATCATTGGGAGTACATCTTTTGGAAGTGCTGTTAAAGTTGCTGCCTTTTGAAGACTTCCAAATTTTTTTGCTGGGTTAAAAAAAAAATAACACCTTTGCTAAATCCTGCAAAATAAGTGTTAGTCTTACACTTTGAAGCGTTTTTATCTTAAATCTAAAGATTACATATTTCCAGTTAATTTAAAGTTGATTTATTTAAATCAAAATGTCCTTCTTTACCGGAAATATTTGCCTTGGTTCAAAGACATCCGACTTAACATAGGATGTAAGATTTCAAATAAACTTGTGTCCAATTTAATAAAAAATGTTATTATTAATTAAAATTTCATTACCATTACGAAAATTTGTCCTTAAAAAAATTTGTTATATTGTGCATCCTAAGTAATCTTTAAAATCACATAAATATTTTGTCCAGTGTGGTATTAAAAATATTACATTGCCCGAAATTGAAATGAAGATTTCGTTATGTCAATGAGCACCGTTTGGGAGCCACTGTGGTGCAATGGTTAGCATGCCCGCCTTGCATACACAGGGTCGTGGGTTCAAACCCAGTTTCGACCAAACACCAAAAAGTTTTTCAGCGATGGATTATCCCACCTCAGTAATTGCTGGGTGACAATTTGAGTGTTTGCAAAGGACTTCCCTAAGTGGTTTCCAGCAGCTGCAATGTGGAACGCCGTTACGGACTCGGCTGTAAAAAAGGAGGTCCCTTGTCATTGAGCTACATAGGAATCGGGTAGCACTTAGTGATAAAGAGAGAACAGTTCACCAAAATTGTGGTATCACAATGGACGAATAGTCTTAAGTGAGTCTGATACATTGGCGCTGCACCTATACCTATGTCAATGGAAAATTTTCGTTGATTCAATTTTTAACAAAATTTTTCATTGTGAAAACGAATATTGAAGCCCAGTTATTATTCATGTGATACCAAAGAAAATATCCGCTCTGGCATTCAAAGGGTCTGCCGTTAAACTCCACGCCGGGTTTTCGACAGAACACCAAAAACAAGATGTTCAACGTGGTTTAATCCCCTTTCAATAATGCGATGGAAACATAATCCTATAAATTGGAGTACAAAATTGCTAAAGAATTATCTTTAGTGCCACATATTCAAATATGGACGTATTTGTTAATTTTAATTTTACACATATTTAAAGAAATAATGAAATAATTATGTGGAAGTAAGAATTTCGTAAATGACTTCCATTTGTGTATAATATTTTTCGCCTTTTCTACCGTCATTGAACTAACGTACGAAAAATTATTAGGTAAATGATCTTCTCCAAACATAATAATTCAATGAGCTAAAATAAAGTTAAATTGGCTTTAGTGAAATCAGAGTGTTGCACTTTTTTAAAGTGTACTTTAAGCAAATTTACCTACTTCAAAGACAATCGAACGCAGATTTAAAAGAATTCTAAATTAAAAGAAAATAATATTTCTTATAAATTTAAAAGAAAATAATATTGTAAGATTATCACTCAGAAAATTTTATCGTGTAACTACAGTAGATTCCATAATATTGAGAAGTTCAAAATTTTTACTCCCAGTTAGTTAAATTTAACTATTGATGAACAAAATTAACTCAAGTGAAGTAAATTGACTTACGGCCATTACATGAAAGCAAAATGGTTAAAGAACTCCGAATGAGTTCGTAAATGACTGAAGCAAATATAATAATGAGGGAATACGTAATGTTTCCGAACGTACGAAGAAGTTTCTCAGCGTTACTGAACTTGAACCTGTGCAATACTACGAAGTCTAAGTTGGACACGAAATTTACTCGATTTTTAAGTATAAATAATCTAAGCGATGAATGTTCAATTTTAACGATACCGTTGAGTGAATCTAACTTCTAGACAATAGTTTCGTCTCCGAAAACATGTGCTCGTGTGTGTTTCTAAAAATAGACACCTTGAGGTGTAATGTGTTAATGATACATGCATCCAGCAAGAAAAAGAATAAACAAAGTTCACATTTGTGTTGATGATTTTAAGAAGGTAAGTGGCACCAGTGGAATAGTGTGTTTAGTTAGAAACTGATTGGTACGCGTTTCGATCCTTCGTTCCGGACAAAAGGTAAAATTTTTGAAAATGAATAAAATAAAATCTAATAAATGATTCTAAAGGATTTAGTACTACAGAAGAGTAAAGTGATTTGTAAACTAAAATATGATATGACATGTAAAATTTGGGATCCTCCCCCTTGAAGGTGTCCTTGCTCCAAAGTCACTCAGGTAAGTGCTAGGAAATCCGGAAAGCAAATTTTTTTCGTTTTCAAACATGTATTATTTAGTTAATTTTTACTTCTGAAACAGTTAAATTGAATTCGGCAAAAGTGTAAAAACAAATACTAACCTATAGGGAATATTTGAAACTTACTATGGTAACAATGCTTCTTTCTTTATCGAACATACGAAAGTTCAATTATGAACACATGTTAGTAAAAGAAATAATTACTGCCATAATTGAGGTTTACCTCTTTTCTCTTGAGTGTGAACTTTACAAAAATTTTTCTTAAAACAGATTTAACATGTCATTTCCCTTATCAACAAGGAATCCAACATCCACTTAGTAGATTTTCGAGCTAATTCTCAAAATAAAAAAAATCATTATTTTTTATTTAGTAGAATATTGGCTATTAATTAAATGTTTTAGAAAAAATTTTGCCTTAGTATTGTGTAAATTTGTTGTTCTAAAATTTACTTGCATAATCTTAAATACTGGGTCATATTTTCCAATTCACACTGTATTACAATGGAACAGTCTAAACTGAGCTAAACATGGGCTGTCTACATAACACATATCGATATCTTAAGAAAAGATTCTCTCGATTTCAAGTTGTTTCGTGTAAACCAAGTGATCATCAGTTATATAATCGGATTTATTTATCGATTCACTAACGAATTTTCGAGTATCTGAATAGCATAGTTTTAGAGTGATACAAGCGATTGGCAGATTATATTTTGTCGATGTTGGTCTTCAATACCACTGTACTATTTACGACAGACGGAATGTATTATTCCATTATCATTGGAGGATGAAATGTGTTTCCAATATTATGTGAATGCTAGCTTGTATTCTATAGCCCATCGTCGTGGTTGCCTGAAAACTGTTAACGTTGAATAGGCCTGCTGATGATGACTGGCTGGATGGCTGACTGACTGGTTGACACAAGACTGACGATACTACGAGACAAACGAGAGGGTACTTGGCAGAATGAACTGAAAGCACCACAAAATAGCAACTGGGTATTAAATTTCAAGCGGACTAGAGGGATGGTGGCTTGGCATGGGCCATGCAGCGGCACTTGACGATTATTTTTGCTAAACATTGAGGTAAACATTTGCGGCTTCATTCAGTGTGGCACTAGACTTTCGTGCAATTCCTCTTGTAAAGTTCTGTTTGTTTGGTCGTTCCTTGGGCGAGAGTTATTAAATCTTCGGCTGTGTCTGTCTATTGGGGGTATATACCATAAGTCCTTACCATCCATATAGGATGGATGGTGTTTTATATGTTGGTATATTTGTGTGGCATGCTGCTGACAAGAGTCCCCAAGGAATAGTGGAAAATTCATTAAACTCCATTCATTCATTTAATCATTTTCTTTGCTTCCTTTTGAAGTCATTCATCCGTCCGTTTCATTCTCATTCATTTCATTTGCATTATAAATTCCCTCATTTTCTCGTTGCCTATTTTTCCCCCAATATGTATCATTTACTGTCGCTGGTTGCCTGAAAAACTGTTTCGTTCGAAGTACCGCGGGGCCTGCGCCCGATTCGTGATCGGCTGGATGGCTGACTGAATCGGTTGACAAGAATCACCTGACGATACTACGAGACACCCCAACGACGAGGGTATGCTGGCAGAATGAACCTGAAGCACCCAGCAAAGCATAGCGCGTCGCCTTACATCTTCACAGCGAGCCTTCGATATTCTTTTGCGAGTCGTCCTTTCGGCATCAGACGCATGCGCGCGGCCCCTTTGACGATCATTCTGCACACACACTTGGCCGCACGTAAACATTTCGGCGTATTCACGCTGCGTTGGACAAAGACTCCATTCGTGACTTCTTTGCTAAGTTCTGTATTGTTGGTCGTTCCTTGGGCGAGAGTTCTATTAAAATCCTTCGGCTGGTGTCCGTGTTATTGCGGAGCGGGTATACCGTACCCATCAAGTCCTTACCGATCCATGAAACGGATGGATAGATTGTGTGGCATCCAGCACTGTCTGCTCGTCGGCACAGCTGCTGCAAGAGTCCTCCCAGGAATATACGTCGGAATTCCATCGGCTAAACTCCATTCCATTTACATCATTTTCTCTTGCTTCCTTTTGCAAGTCATTCAGCTCCGTCCCGTTTCAATTCTCATTCATTTCATTTGCATTATAAATCGCCTCATTTCGGTTGCCTATTTCCCCCACACAATAGTATACCATTTTGGGTTTGGGTAATACGTCCGAATTTGTGAAAAAGTATCAAATTTCTCATTACCTAATGGGGTGGTAATTTGAATTAATTCAAGGTGAGTCTGAATGTTATGGAATCGAAACATAACATAGAGGGAATGATTGTGATTCTCCAAACTGCTTGTTTTAATTCTAATATACTGTGGGAGTATACTACAGGCAAATGCAAATTCCGTAACCTTATGTAGTCCCATTCCAAAATTTGTTTTCTTTCGTGAAAATATTATTTCGTAATGATTCCGAAACGAGGACAGTTCCTTCATAACAATTACCAATTGGTGCATATATTCAAGGGTCAACAGTCCATATCTCCACTACTCTCAAGTGATATAATTGCTTTGAGACAGTTCGTTCTTGATGTGGCATTTATTCCTTTGAACAGCTTTTAACTCTATACGACCAGTTTTGCGGAACAACACAATAATTTATGCTTGGAATCACGTCAAATTTATGACTCCAATTACTGTTTTTAATTGAAATGTCTTCAATCACGAAAATGACTACGTCACGCAATTAACCAAAATTTAATTGACAATTCGAACCCAAAATTAATTGACTTCTTTTAATTTTTGAGATTGATTTTTGCTTCATCTCTCTATCGCGAGACCCACAGAGAGAGATGAAGCAACAAATCCAATCCCGTCAAAATTTAAAAGAATCAATCTAATTTCTTCAATTAGACAATTAATTTTAATTGGATACATCATCCGCTTTCGCGTGAGATTGAAGAGCATTCTCAATTAAAACATTAATGGATCCATATGTTCGTGGATTCGCAGTAGAATATTATTGTGTGTGTTCGCGCAAAACTGATTGACTAGACGTTAAAAAGCGTTCAAAAAATAATCGACATTAACAAAACAAGTATTCCAAAAAAAATTTATCTCTGAGTAGGATTCGCGATACCTTGGATTCGACTGCAATATCAAATTTATAATTTATGAAGAACTCCTCGCATTCGAAATCATTAACGAATAGTTTTCAAAAAAAAAAAATTTTTGGAATGGGATAACGGGCATAAGTGTCACGAATTGACATTTGCTCGTATATTCAGCACAATATTAACATTATAACAAGAATTCGCAAAATCCCACAATGATTCTCCACTTCTATTTTTATTTCGATTTCCATAAAGCATTCCAAGACTCCCCTTATGAAGTGTAATTCAATATTACCACCGCGCCACTTAGGTAATAAATTTTATACCTTTTTCACCATACCGGACGTATTACCCAAAACC
>PGFW01003480.1:1206-12763 GCA_003123925.1 Haematobia irritans
TTGTCCTCTGAATGACCATGCAGAAATTGTCACATCGTCCATAATTATATATATAGCCCCATATAAACCGATCCCAGATTTGACCTCCGGAGGCCTCTTGTGAAGCCAAAAATTCATCCTGATTCGTGAAATTTGGTACGTGGGCTGTAGTAATATTTTTTAAAGAATCTAGGACTCATAAGGTCCACATATGAGATCCTAATCATATATAGCCCCCAATAAACCGATCCCGAGATTGTTATTGGAGCCACTTGGAGCGAGCAATTTTCATCGAGTCATTGAAAATTTGGTACATTGGTGCTAGTATATGTGGTCGCCAATTAAAACCAGTCTTAACTAGGTCCATATTGGTCTATATTAGTTATACCTAATGCATCAATCACCTACAAAATTGGTCATATCAAGTTAACCCCCTTACGTTGCATGATTAATTGAGCAAGAATAAATATTTGGTATGATATTAGAATATTTTTGTAATGATGAGTTATATACCGAGAACCAAATTCTTTCGTCGATGTCTGATCACTGGACAAAAGTTAACGTAACATATGCATATATGCAATTTCAATGCAGATAATCAATTTCTTTAAGTCCACGTTGTGTCCTATATAATCAACAGATAAAGAGCCAGAAAAGTTGAATCAGATCAAACATTGTCATAATGAAAAAAATGTCATTGCTGGATGGGGAAATTTACACAAATTTGTTGTTACCAAAAAAAAAATTGTTTTTTTTATCGCCAAAACATAAAACTTTGCACAAAGATCGAGATAAAGCATGAGTTGCGTCCAAACATGTTACATGGTCCCATCGAAAATAACACTCTTACTTCTGAAACATATTTAGGTGATCATATTCCTCTCGGATCATATATGAAAAGTCAAACCTGGTTCTAAAAATTCTCTACCTTATTTGTGAATGCACAGAGTTCCCCAAAAAGTTTGCATTTAACAGCAAAGGGAAAGTGAACTGGGAGAACGCCATCCAACAAAATAAGATGCAGATCCGTTGGGCAAGCAGGCTTCGAAGTGCCAAATCTAGTATCCAACTGGAACCGAGCAATTGTCGGAGGGTGACGAAAACTTCTTGGGTGACCTCAAACAAGAAAAAGACTGGAAGAACTACCATGCTAAACGAAAAGATGAAACAGAAACTCATATGCAATCATTACTCGTGATACCTTGAATTGCCTCACCACATGCTCAGTGTCGAGTAAGAGCAGGTAATCGAGATGATGAAGTAATGTCATGTGAAACGCCGTATTTTGACGAAAAAAGAAAGACCATTGGAACAATATCTGTTAATAAGTGGTCAAATCGCTTTACAACTTAAAGATATCCGTCATATTCTATATGAACATCGTATGTATTAGTTGTAAACAAAGAATATGTTGAGCGTACCATAAGCTTTCGGTTTATAATGCCAGCGTGAGGTAGGTGAGTGGCACGGAAAAACCTTGGACCTCGTTTTACTTAGGGTAGCGTATACCATGGCGGAACTAAAACTTCAATTTCACTTAGTCCTTATTCATTAATTATCGCATACCGACCTACAATATGACCTTACTGTTTATCATTCGAGTCAGTTCGATTCAATATTAAGCTCTAATAGCCGAGCTCGAACGGTCTTCACCATGAGAAGACTTTAAACGCCCTAAAATCTGGTCCACCCAACAATACCCTGCCAGCATTTCAAAAGTTCCATTTTTCAACCCATCGTTACCACAGCGGGATCTCGTAAATGTCACTTCAAAAAACATCATCGAAAAGGTACAATCAAAAAGACATTCAAAGTCAATTGCCACCGACGTACTGTTAAACAAAAGCCATTTTTTGTGAAACGCAAGCGCAACCAGCTTGTTATATTTAATTAAATAAAAAAACGGAAAATAAAGTTCTGAAAACATAAGATTATACGCTTAAAATGCTGAAAGGTATATTGGTGAACAATTTGGTGACTTTCCAAGGATTAATAGATATGTTTTTCAATATATTTCAGAGCACGCTGCCCTCCATGGAATAAGAAAAGCACTGGCTGAAGATCGAGCTTAAACAAACCTATCGTAACTCAACAGTCATTATTATTGCATAAAAATATGTAAATGTAGATGTGATAGTGTAATAAATGCTTGTAATTTTAGAGAATTTAATAATAATCAAATAAGAATCTAAAAAACGTGTCTTTACTCGAACAACATGATTTTTTACACTATTCGTTAAAAAGCCAGTTTTCTGATTGTTTGAGGGCTCTTATTGGCGTCGTTCTAAATCGATATCATGAAGAGGCACCCTAATAATTGGCACTCATGCGAAATCTCTTTGTGTAGTAAACTTGGCGTGGCTACAACTTTTCAATAGTGACGGCGCTATTTCCGAGGTTTTTGATATCGTATACGGATGTTTTCCAACGTACTGGGGATTCTCAGAAGCGCCCCCATAATTCAAAAACATGTTGCAGGGTAAATATCGTAAACAAACGTGTTTTACTCGACCAACAATGAATCTTTTTGAGCTAACTATCGTTAAAACGCAACTTTTTCTGAATTGTTTGGAGGTCCCCTGTATTGGCGTCGTTCTATAATTGATCTATAAAAGCACCTAAAATTGCACATCATCGCGAAACATTTTTTGTAGTAAAATTGGCTGCTACAACTTCTCAATATCGAACGTATATAGCGCTTTTTTCCGAGACGAGTTTTTGATGTCGTATATGAACATTGAATTTTCGTACGTAAGAGGGAAACGCTTCTCAAAAAAGAGCTACTCCAACAAACAAAAATAATTTGGCAAGAGTATTTACCATGGGAATGATCCACCGCATAAAAATAATGTGAAAGTCGCCAGATCATTAATATAATACTAATCGTGATATAATTAACAGTGGGTTCAAAATTTTGATTTATTGCGGTGCCGTCTACCCCTTATATATTACCCTCCAACATTCATTTTGAATTTGGGTACTCTTTGAGGAATCCACTACGTCGAAAAGCAAAGTCATAATACGACATCAAAAACTCGTCGGAAAAAGCGCCGTCCACTAATTGTGAGAGATTCGATACAAGCCAAAGTTTACTACAAAAATTTTCCGCATGAGCTGCAATTAAATAGCGTGCCTTATAGATCAATTAGAACCGACGCCAATAAAGGGACCCTCACCAAAACAATCAGAAAAAGTGCATTTTACAGCATAAGTTTAAAATTCATTGTGAGTCGACGTAAAACACCGTTTGTTTGAGATATTTTAACCCTGCAACATTTTTGAATTTGGGCGTTCTGAGAATCCCCAGTACGTTGAAAACAAATCATATACGATATCAAAAACTCGTCGAAAAGCGCCCGTCCACTATTGAGATAGATTTAACCACGCCACAGTTACACTACAAAAATTCCATGATGCAAATATTTAGTCCTTATAGTATCCAAGAGTAGACACGATCGCCAAAGAGACCTCCAAACAACTCAGAAAAAAGCACATTAAGATAGTGGTAAAAAAAATCATTGTCGGTCCAGAGTAAAACACGTTGTTTAGATATTTAATAATTTGATTAATCTATTACAAAATTCATTAAAAAATAACATTATACCACTATCACATCTACCATTTAACATAATTTGGCATTAAGATGACGGTTGCAGTTACAAGTAGCGAGTTACAGTGTTGCTGCTCTATCAACCAGTGTTTTTATTCCGATGCGAGCAGCGTGTCTGTAAAATGATCGAAAATCACAATACATACTTTATTTAACCATTTGTAAAATCTATCGACGGAATTTGTTCACGGAAAACGCCGTTATCAACAATTTTAAGCGTATAAATCATGTTTCACGAACTTTAAGTTTTACGGCTATCTTTTATTAATTAAAAATATAAACAAGCTGGTTGCGCTGGCGTTCACAAAAAACATGGCTTTTAACAGTAGGGCAGGGCAACATTACTTGAACTTGTACTCTCTTTTTGATGTACCTTCATCGAGGTGTTAAGTGACAATTTCGAGTCTTGGTAAACAAGATGAGTGTGAAATGGAATTTGAACATGCTGGCACGGAATTTGCTGACAAATTTTCAAGAGTTAATATAATAGCTTCCTCATGGTGAAAGACCCGTTCGGACTCGGCTATAAGGAGGTCTAATAATTCGAGCTACATCGATGCAGCACTCAATGATAACGACAGAAGTCAACTCATTGTGGTATCACAATTACTTGAATAGAATCTAAGTGAAAAATGAGCTTTTAGTCGCCATTATACCTACCCTAAATAAAAACCGAGGTCCAGTTCCGCTGATGCATACTAAAGCGCATATACCAAAAGCTATGGTACGCTCCAACCTTTCTGTTCATCATAACCGATCATAGAGATATGGCGATTTCTTTATTGTCAAAAGCATTTGAACTAAACAGAGTTCCAACAAGCTCTTTTTCGTCAAAATACGGCTGCATACACAATCATCCGCTGCTCTTCACTCGATAACAGCATGCGCAATTTCAAGCGCTAATCCGGTAATTGCAAGCCTATACGTTTCTGTTCACTCTTTTATTACAATTGGTATTCCTCCAGTCTTTTTTCCTTGTTGGGTCACCCCGCAAGCAATTTTCGTATACACCCACTCCGACAAATTGCTCGGTTTCCACGTGGAACAGTTTGGCGAAGCCCGCCAAACGCTCTCGCATCTATGGAATTCGCTCCTCACAAGTCTATCTTCCTTTGTGCTTACAATGCAAAATGGGGAACCTGTGCATCAAAAAAAAGGACAGAATTATATTAGAATCCCAAGAGTTTGACTCCTTTAATATCCGCCGCAATCCACAGAAGGAAGGAATATGACACCACACTCACCACTTATTTGTCAAATATTACTGATTCAGAAATAAAATGTAGTTTCGATGGGAACCATTAACATGTTGACGTCAAACATCGCTATCTAATTTTTGGCAAACATTTATGTTGGCGACTAAAACAAACCCTTTAATTTTTTAGTAAAAAATTGTGTAAAAATTATCCCATAACCAGCAATTTTTGGGTCCAGTATCCAATTATATTGATGCTTCAATTGCAATGTTTGGTCAGCCGGTCATGTTGAGAGCGATATTTTTTTTTGAGGGTGCAGTATACGTGCAGTTGTTGCATATCGTCGCAGGGAGTGCGCCCGGGGGTCCTTTAAGCGCGCAAATTGTGTGTATTACCGGAGCTTTTTAATGGTGATTTATAATAGAAACATCATGGGACAGATCGTAAATATTTGGTTTTCGAAAATTTCTGGGTGGGGTGGCTAAAATGTTTCTAGTAAGGCGGGTCACTGTGATACTGGGGGTATTCGGAAGACAGCCCTGCTAGGGATACTCGGTAGCCCTCTGAGGCGTATCCCAGCTAGGGTTCTGCTACGCTTAGCACTTTTAGCATCCAGTTTCAACAGACAGGACGATTCGCGTTTTTTCTGTGTAGTGGTTTCATCTAGACAGTAGAATGAACTCTCCTGAAAATGTCCTACCGTACACCATGTTTTGACCCTGCTCTGAGCTGTCGGCGTGTGTCTCCCTCGGCGAACGCGTAGATTTCCGTTTCGATCGAGGCAGCGGATCAGCGTCCAATCGAAAGTTTTTTTCAGTGTCTGTTTGTCCCTCTCACTAATGATATTGACATTCATAGTTTCTCTTTTCACTATAAGAAGGAGGTTTCTTGTCATTGAGTCTAAATATAGAAATGCGTGTAGCACTCATTAATAAGAGTAAAATTCACGGAGCCTGTCCAATAGAGGTGTGCACGTGACATGAAATTGTCGTGACTGACAAACATTTTCGTGACTCATGCGTGGGTCGTGATTCACGATTATGTCATCGACGTGAGAGTGCGTGAGCGTGATTAACAAACCAAATGTCGCGCGTGAGCGTAAGTCACGAAAACAATTTCTTCGTGAATATGCGTGAGTAACGAATTTCGGAAAAATACGCTCAGTAAAGTAATCTTGCCTATGGACATAAAACGCTTACAAGTTAATTCATTTACAATTTTAGTGATACCTTGGATGTTAAGAATTTAATAAAGCTCTCGATTTTAATCATGCTCATTGTTTTCAAACACATCCTAAGTAATTTAGTCATAAAAATATTCGGTAACAATATCGTACTGGAGTGTGCGTGAAAACGATTTTTCAGTCGTAAGTGTGCGTGAGTAAACTATTTCTCACGTGCACTCCTATATTTAATATAGCATCAACACTGGTTGAGCGTAAAAATATTATTGCGTTATAGCATAGCTTTCGGCGCTTATTTTAATATAAATGTTGTGGACTGTGTCTCCGATATGAGCACCTCTTAAGTGTTGTATTTGGTTGTGATATTCGGATCCATCTAAGTTATTTTATTGTATTTTGGTAATAGTGTTTAACAAAGCTCAAAACTAACATATTATCATACATTGGAATGGACCTCTCGTTAGGGAACACCACCAAAATTTTGGCAACTGTGAGTGTCCAATTCTATCGTACATTATCTTTCATACGTATTTTGCGGTTTAAAATTTGTTTCTTTCATATTGTATGCAACATTTCTTCGACACAAGATTAGAACGCATCTCTGAATTGACTTTTTAACTCAACTTACTCGTTTGGACTAACTTATATTGTGCAGTTTTTACGACAATAGTACAGAATGCAACTCTGAAACGGCATTTCACTCATTTTTTCTCTGATGGAAAAAGAAAAAATTCAAAACACAGACATAAATAAAAAAAGCAAAAAGGAAAACAAAAAAAAAAAAAAGAAAATAAATAAAATGAAAATAAAAATAAAATGAATTTGCATCATCTTAAATGAAAATCTTTGGTTACATTCAATTTATTGCAATAGATGTCGCTGAAATGTAAGAAAAGTTTCTTTATGGAAATACTGGTTTTTCTAACGATAACAATAGAAACTCAAAACACCCTTTTTTGTTGCTTATATGCCTTTTCTTCAAAAGGAAATTATTTATTATTTTTTTAATAGTTTATTTATTATATTATGATCACTCCGACAATTTATTTGGGTATATAAATATGCCTTGAGTTATAAATTTTAAATACTTTTAGCTTGTATCAACAAGGAAAATTGCTACATCTACAACAAAGGAGAACATACCATCAATGGACTTTGCTAGTATGACCTAAAACGAAAATTAAAAATTATAGAAAAGTTTGTCCAAATTATTCTATCAGAAAAGTTGTCAACATTTTATTTATTTGTAAAGTTTGTAAAGGCTTGAGCGTCATTTTGTATAAAACAAAATAAAATCTTATATTTGTAAGTGTCTTATTTTTAATTCAATACAAAACAACCATCTGTGTCCGTCCCAGGGAAATTAATTTTAAACAAAAAAAAAAAAAAACACTATAAAAAACTAAGATTTTATTTTGTTTTATTACAACTATGACCTCAAGCCTTACAAACTCTACAAATAATTATATTTACTTAAAGGCAACCATACAACAACTACAAAAAAAAATTATTTCTATAGAAAATTTTGTCAAAATTTTATTTCTATAGAAAATTTTTTACTTAGTATGTGGCAGGATCCGCATCGTATGGGTGCCGACATAAGAGGAAACTCTATAATGATGTAGAGAAGAAGCAGTTAGCCAGAATATTAAAAAAGGGAGTTTTTTGAACTAGTCTTATATTACATCCTGTAATCACAATGGACTGAATAGTCTAAGTGAGCCTGAATCTTAATCGGGCTGCCACTTTAACTTTACATCCTGTAAAAAGACATCTAACCTTTATTAGGGCGTTTTAAGTTGCGTTTCAACAAAAATCAATGCTCAGTTTTTAGATCATTTCCAAATGGATAAAATGCTTCACTGTTTATATTATTCACAGGTGTGGTTGAATGCTCACTTATCGATAATAGATTTCGAAAAAAAACAGGTATTCCTAATTTCATCAACATAATATGTGAATACATTATTATCATGCCTGTTTTATTATGTCTAATTGTTATTAATTTATTTGTTTTTGTATTTTTTTTATCTCATGACGAAAATGATAACCGGTATGTATTCCATAAAATACCATAATTAAGACTACAATATAATTAGCCAGAAGACAAGTGCAAATGATCATACGACGAGTATGCATGTCTCAGTTATGTAGTTTGTTTGTTTTTGTTGTGTTTGTTTTCATAATAAATATGCATTTATTTAATTAAAACATCAATCATTCATTTTTAATATCTTTAACCATACACACAAGCCTGTAGCGTAAGGACAAGATTTAGATTTTTGTTAACATTTAACCAAAAAGTTGCGTGAAGTGTGGCAGTAGTTTATTAGCATCATTCATAATCACTTCATTGTATTGACTACTAACCTCCGCCGCCTCTCCCTGATAAAAATTTTTATATCCTAAACTTCATTGGACACAATGCATGTGACAATAAGATTCGGAACGATTATTACCTTTTTAATGTGGTATTGCGAGTTTAAAACTAACGAAAAATTCCGTTTAAATTCATATCATTTACACGCCCATTTTCCATGTAGCTCGTTAGGCTTTAACTCCAAGTTAACACAATAAAAATTGCAAGTACTTTCTCTAACGGTTAATTTTAACTGAACAGATTTTCAGCAATTAGATACTAACTGAAATATGGAATATATAGCAAAGATGGCAGATATAATCCATATGCCGGTTTAAAAGTCGTTAGCTAACGTAAGCACTAACAGAGCTCATGAATAATTAAATTTCATATTTATACAACAACATAAGTGTGTGAACACAATCAGACGCCTGACGGCTGTGGAGACGACAATAAAGTAATCTACAATTTAAGTACTAAAGATCATGGATTAACACTATATATGAAACATTCAATCAAGTAAGGAAAGTCTAAAGCGGACGGGCCCGACTATTATTATACCCTGCGACCACTTTGTTAGATCTAAATTTTCGATTACCATATCACATCCGTGATATAAATATTTGTTTATTTTCAATCAACCAAAATGGCTTAAACTATACTCTACCGACTGATTTATCGGCTGTGAACATTTTTGACTAATTGTGACTTGGCGATTCTAGCGGAGGTAAAAATGTTCCTTCAATATCATCATTCGCTCTATTGTGTATGACTGAATTAGGCGAACACACGGGTCACACATCTAGCGAATTCTCTTTATCGATTTAGTTTTCAGACACTCCTCAATTCAAGAGCTTTGATAATTTTGCAGAAACTTATTGTAAAACAATCACCGGATAACTTGTATTACAAATTGAGATTCCCAATACCAAGCAGAGGTAGAAAAATAATACCATTTAGGCGTCGATGTCTTGTTTCGGAATGGCATTTCTTTATCAGTACAATACGTCTTTGGAACACATTACCGCACAAACATAACAAGAGCATCAGCAACCCCTGTAGTTAAAATAAAAAAAAACAATAAGGAAAGTCTAAAGCGGGCGGGGCCACTTATATTATACCCATGCCACCACTTTGTTAGATCTAAATTTCGATCCTATATCACATCCGTCAAATTTTTGGGTGTGCTATACTATAAAAGGTTTGTCCAAAATACATACATTTAAATATCACTCGATTCTGGACAGAAATTTGATAGACTTCTACATAAATCTATAGACTTTCAAAATTTAAGTCGGCTAATGCACGTAGGGTGGAACCAATTTTAGATAAAAAAAATATGGGGAAACATTTAAAAATCTGTATGAATTAAAGGAAACTTCGCCAAAAGTTTATTTATTATTTATAGCTCATATATATGTATTTAGAAAGTTTAGGAAAAATTAGAGTCATTTTTACAATTTCGACTAAAGCAGTGGCGATTTAACAATGAAAATGTTGGGTATTATTGACCATTTTTTGTCGAAAATCAGAAAAACAGTTATTAGTATGGAGCTAGTATCTGAAATCTGAACCAATTTCAATCAAATTTTGGCACACATGACTATAATAACTAATTGTAACTGCCTAGTGCCAAAATTTCAACCAAATTGGGCCAAACTCTGGCTTCTGGGCCATATAAGCCATATCGTGCAAAAATATCCATATGGAAGCTATATCTAAGTCTGAACGATCTTCAATTCAAATTTTGGCACACATGACTATACTTACCAATTGTTAATCATTGTGCAAATTTCAAGCTAATCGGGATAATAACTCTGCCTTCTGGGTTCTATTATAAGTTGCATTATCGGGCGAACAGATATATATGGAGCTATTATCTATCTGAAACCCGATTTTCAAACCAAATTTGCGCCACTCAAGCTACAATGCTAATTCTACTCCCTGTGCAAAATTCGGCCAAAAATCTGCGCCTTCTGCGGCCATATAAGTCCATATCGGCTATATCTAAATCTAACCGATTTCAATCAAATTTTGCCAATCACTTGACTATACGACTAAGTGTTATGTTCTGTATCAAAATCTTCAAGCAAATCGGATAAAACTCTGGCTGCTGGCGTCCATATTAAAGGCATATCGGGCGAAAATAATATATGGAGCTATATCTACAATCTGAACCGATTTTCTCCCAAAATCAAGTGGGGTTCTATTCTGACCCAAATTAGGAACATTGTCAAATTTGAAGGCGATGGACATAAAAATTGCGACTTGACTAGCACAAAAATTAGTGTCACAGACAGACGGATGGACGGGACAGACGGACATGGTTATATCGACTCAGGACCCACCTAGCCATTATTGCCCAAAGACACCCATGCTGTCTATCTCGTCTCCTTCGGTTTACAAACATAGCCACTAACTTATAATACCCTTGTTCCACAGTGTTTGGGGCAGGGTATGAAAAAACGAATACTTCAATTATATCGGAATTTAATTTATCCTAACCTGACCTACATGTTATAACTTTCTACGATATTTATTAAAACATACCTAATAAACCCCCCCCCCTCCCCCCCCCCCCCCCCCCCCCTTATTACTTTTAAATATCCTTATATTATATAAATTATTACTAATTAAAAAAAACAAAATTTCTTAAAATTTTTATATAAATTTGCCAGTAATGAACTTATTGTTAACTCCAATTAAGAAGATTATTATTTGATACTATTGAAATTCTGCACTACAATTAAAAACTGTCTGCTGTGTAGAAATATACAAATAAATAAATTAATTGTTCCAATTATTAATGTTTAATTGAAATGTGGTCAATCACAGAAATGAAGTATCAATTAAAAAATTAATTACAAGTCAAATTAAAAATTAATTGATCCATTAAAAAAACCTGATGCATCAATTTATACATTTCTGTGATTGAACTTTTGTTTCAAATTAAAAATTTTGTGAATGAATACAATTTTTATTTGAACATTTTTGAAACTCAAATTAAGACTTTAATTGGGAAAAAAATTTCGTGATTTTTTTCTTTGTAAATCCGGAGCTGGTCTATATGAGAGCTTATACCACACTCGAGAAAAATATGTCATGAGTCCATAAGATTTCATGACCTAAAACCGAATGCCGAATCGTTGATAAGTGAAGAAGACGCATTCTCTGCTACAAAATATTTTTCTTTGTCCAAAAGTCGATCAACTTTCAATGAAGTCCGTTTT
>PGFW01003481.1:3197-15211 GCA_003123925.1 Haematobia irritans
GTGATATGATGCTTGTTAAAATTCAATATTTCTTGATTTTTTATGCATGACTTGAGATAATTTATTGTAAAATCGAGTATTTAATTATTAAATCCCCTGGGGGATTTGCATATGGATTATTATAAATATTTTTTCTAACTAACAATGATCAAACAAGATATGTGCGCACAGATTGACCGGAACTGAGATCAATCAAGCATAAAAAAGCAGGAATTAATGTGATTTAAAAAGGTTCAGTGTGAAATAAAAAATATTTTTAGCTTAATCACAAAATTCAATTTTATTGGGGATTGCTTGTAATAAAACTAATTTAATTAATTGATTAATTCAATTAATTATTGCTTCGATTAAAAATTAATTATTTCACTTCCAATACTAAGCCAACAAATCAGTGTTTCTTATGGAGGGTTTCTAATCATGTTTCGACCTAGAGTTTTATTTGGATATTTCTAATATTGATTCGTTTTGATGATCTATACACTGAATGCAATTAGTTTCTAGTAACAACAAAAGATCAGTTCTAACTGCAGAAAATCTGCCTAAAAAATTAGTAATTACCATTAAATGGATATCTAGTTCAATTTTTCAAGGGCATATGCTATGGGGAAGTACTTCTTTTCAGCACTACCAAGATCTAAATGTAGCGTGGACGAAGGACAACGTGGTGCACTGGTTAGAATGCCCACCTAGCATACCAAGGGGAATTGGTTAAATCCTAGTTTCAACCAAACATCAGCGGTTCATTATACCTCTCAATAATGCTGGGGGCATTTGCGAGTGTTTCAAAGGTTTTCTAAGTACTATGAAAACGCCGTTCGGACTCGGTTATAGAAAGATGGTCTCCTCGTCATTGAGCTAGAATAAATAGCTAAAATAGAATTGGGCAGCTCTAACACCTAATTTAACCTAAGCGAACATTTTTCATAATGCAACATAAAGAACTTCTTCGGGTAAAGTTTTTAGCCAAAACTGAAAATTCCAAATTCGAACTCGACTTCAAGCAAAAAATATTAAGAGAAAAGCCTATTTAAAGTGAAGTTTTAAAAGTCATCCCCTACACGGACCAAAAAACGGTTTTTCATATGTTCCGGTGTAAAAATTATATGTTTTGGGACTCAAATTTTTAGCACATTATATTTAAGTGCAACCATAAAATGTTCATAAACTAATATAACATGTTTAGGTTAGGTTAGGTTAGATGGCAGCCCGATGTATCAGGCTCACTTAGACTATTTAGTCCATTGTGATACCACATTGGTGAACATCTTTCTTATCACTGAGTGCTGCCCGATTCCATGTTAAGCTCAATAACATATTTGCGACATATGTAAATTCTAAAAAAAATTCTATAATAAATTTTGTCAATATTTTATTTCTATAGAAAATTTTCTCAAAATTTTATTTCTATAGAAAATTTTCTCAATATTTTATTTCTATAGAAAATTTTCTCAAAATTTTATTTCTATAGAAAATTTTCTCAAAATTTTATTTCTATAGAAAATTTTTTCAAAATTTTATTTCTATTTAGAAATTTTGTCAATTTTTTCTTATAGAAAATTTTTGTCAAAATTTTATTTATAGAAAATGTTGGGGTCAAAATTTTATTACTATAGAAAATTTTGTCAAAATTTTATTTCTTTAGAAAATTTTGTCAAAATTTTATTTCTATAGAAAATTTTGTCAAATTTTAGTTTCTATAGAAAATTTTGTCAAAATTTTATTTCTATAGAAAATTTTGTCAAAATTTTATTTCTCTAGGAAATTTGTGTGAAAATTATTATTTCTTTTTATAGAAAATTTTGTGAAAATGTTATTTCTATAGAAAATTTTGTCAAAATTTTATTTCTATAGAAAATTTTGTCAAAATTTTATTTCTATAGAAAAATTTGTCAAATTATTATTCTATAGAAAATTTTGTCAAAATTTTTTTTTATTAAAATTTGGGTCAAAATTTTATTTCTATAAAAAATTTGTCAAAATTTTGTTTCTATAGAAAATTTTGTCAAAATTTTATTTCTATAGAAAATTTTGTCAAAATTTTATTTCTATAGAAAATTTTGTCAAAATTTTATTTCTATATAGAAAATTTTGTCAAAATTGTATTTCTATAGAAAATTTTCTAAAAATTTTATTTCTATAGAAAATTTTCTAAAAATTTTATTTCTATAGAAAAATTTGTTTAAATTTTATTTCTATAGAAAAATTTGTTAAATTTTATTTCCATAGAAATTTTGCCAAATTTTATTTCCATGAAAAATTTTGGCAAAATTTTATTTCTATAGAAAATTTTCTCAAAATTTTATATCGATAGAAATTTGTAAAAATTTTATTTCTATAGAAATTTTCTCAAAATTTTATTTCTATAGAAAATTTTCTAAAAATGTATTTCTATAGAAAATTTTGTTAAAATTTATTTCTATTGAAAATTTTTTTTTAAAATTATTTATGTATAGATGAAAATTTTGTCAAAATTTTATATTTCTATAGAAAATTTTCTCATATTTTATTTCTATAGAAAATTTTGTGAAAATTTTATTTCTATAGAAAATTATATGTAAATATGTTAAACACATATTGTGTTTGGGACATAACTTTTTTTAACTTATAATATGTGTGGATGCAAACATATATTAATATAGAAATTGTCTATAAAATATACATGTTTAGAAAGGAGAGACGAGAGACTATCCTGCCAAGTAAAATAATGGAAGTAACAAATTGGCGCCTTAAAATATTTTACACAAAGAAATTTTCATTAAATTTTTTTTCTACAATTGTATACCTAATATGTTTGAACAATACAAACATATTTTGTTTGTACAATCCTGAAAAATATATATGCTTGAAGCAGAACGTCTTTCGGGTTATGTTACAGAAGCGATTTTTATTGAGGGTGTAGTAAAACTAATACTAAATTTATTTACTATCTGCAAAAGAAATTATTTGTTTCAATTATTATTTTTTTTTGTTAAGTTTTCGACATCCAAAGAAATTTTCGTTATCCCAAGTATGTCTCAAAAATTGTGATGAACTAGACGTGTGGTATAAAGTTCAATGACCGTGGCATAAATTCAATGTGAACTAAAGCACAAGAAACATTTCGTAAAGATTTCCTAAAAATAGTAAAAATGGACTACAGTTTTATCATGATTTGGACGCCAATGATTTATTTCTCTAATTTTAGTTTAATTTTTTTTTTTTTTTGTTATATGATGGGGAGGGGAAATTTTGAAAATTGTAGTTAAAAGATATACCAGTCATTTACTTGTTTTAACAACTCATTGTGGAAATCTCAAAAAGTGGAGTATAATTTAACATTGACTTTTATAAATTTCAAAATGTACTTCTGAAAGAAGAGTTTTCTTTTCTGAGGAACGAAATTTTAGACAAGCAAAGTTTTCTTTTTTGACGGTAAAAAAAAATCTTTAAAAACAAATAAAATAGATTATAGAAAATCAGCCATTCATTTATCATAAATTCGAGTTTATCTGCTCTACAAGAAAATACTTTATAAGAAACGTGAATTACGTTTGTCTAAATTTTCGTTCCTGAGGAAAGCATATTTTCTTTGGGTATAGTCGTTTTCATAGGCCGCCACAATCCCAATGCTGTCCTAACGGAATTCGATTGAATTTGGAATAGTTTGCAACTAACCTATGCCTAATTTTCGAGCTGTCCGATGTTGGTCCAGATGGTGTTCTACTTGTGTCTCACTATCAGACAAGCTGAAAGGGTTGCATATCTTGATGTCTTATTCTTGGGTACCTTCTTAACCCATGCAACCCATGCAACCCGAACGAGTTCGGGGCTACGTCCCTTAGCACTCACGCGATATATATTCTGGGTGAAGAAGGATAAACTCTGGTCGGTTTATCTCTTTTTTGGCTAACTTCAAATTGCAAACAGTTCTGTAGCCAACATATTTGTATTTATACCCTGGAAAGTCATCCTTATTTTCTTCGTCATTTTGACTACGGCTTTATTTCAAGACGCTATAATTTGCATTGTGTGCAAAAATGTGAACCAAAAATTGAATTTTATTTTCTTATTCAATTTGTTTTTAATTAGTATAAAACAAAATTCATAAAATAGTTGCATTAGTAAAACTTAAATTTTCATTTGCCAATCGACTAAAATGCATTTCGGATCGAAAATGAATTACGCGTCGTCATTTTGACGAAGGATGACTGTCCAGGGTTAATTTTTTTTTTTTTATAAAATGGCGATCATGGCAACACTGGTGTCATTGGAAGCACAATAACAAAAACAAAGACATGCTAACTATACAAAGAAGTTCTAAAAAACACTTGAAGGAAATCCATCAAAGACAATAATGACTCATTTTTGAAGACACTAAGCCATCACTGTTTTCTAATACGAAAGATAAAGATGTGAAAAAAAAACAAACGCAAGTATATACATACAAACTATTCCAGGGTCACATTTGGTATGGAATGAGTAAGCGCGCGTGTATGCCTGTTGGTTATGGCTGGAATTAAACACCGTAAATCCATAATAATCCTTCACTGAGGACTGGCACGTGTTGTTGCCCGACTGACATGCTCATCATTCTATTTACCCCATTGTCGTCATCCTTATTTGTAAACGAACAATAGAAGCCGTCGGCATTGTGGGCTCAAAACAGTTTTTTTGCTAACAAAAATAAAAGAGTGTACAAAATTAACTTAACTTTCTCCACTAATAAGATAATATTGAACCAAAAGCGTCAATATTTCATGTTCCATGTGTCAAGATTATATTATGAAGGTCGTTATTCTTAAGAGATTAATGAGGCCGATCTATATCACGATGGCTAATACATCCTGTAACTTCACACTAATAAAGCTAATATTAATTCCACTTACTGAAGCTTTATAGTTCAAATGAATATGTGATATTACAAGATTTAAATTTAAAATACCTGATGCTAATCATGTGTGGTCAGATTAATGACTATAACATCACAACATCATAAAATCTATAAACTTAGAAAAAAACAGAACTGCCTATTAGACATTAGTCTGGCTCATGAATAAGAACCACAACAACCCACAACGTTTACTATCATTCATTCCCGCCCCATCTTCCTGGACCCTATGTCACGCTATACACTCTCAAACTGCGCTGTTTGGCACTTTGTAAATAAATACATATTTGTTATCATCAGCATGCACATCAGCTCATCACGCTTACCAATCAGATCATCAGTATATTTATATATTTTTGTCGTTTATCGGATTTACCTTTCTGCCCATAATTTTCTTGTATTTTATAATTTATTAACAAATCATAGCATAATGACTACAATAATCATACTTCCATAAACATCACTCACATAAATCAGCCATATCAAACAATACTCAATTGCCACGCATGGACCATACATTATCGATGGTTCTTGGTTTGAGTAAATTCCAATTGAAACATACAACTAGTTACTGGTAGGTACTAAAGTATGGTGAATTAAAATAACGAGGGTGTCAGTGAGGAGGGATAGATAGAATACGGTGGCGAATTGTTATTGATGTGAGTGAACCTGTCAGTAAGATGTAGGTTGAAAATAAGGATATATAGAGGACTAGAGAAGAGATCCTTGTTTGCTGACCATCACATTATTGTGTATTGTTTGGTATTGTTGTTGTTGTTGTAGCCCTTGTGGAAATAGCACGTTATGAAAAGAATCAAAACAACAAAAGACAAATAAATAATAAACGGAAATACACAACAAGAATACACGGATATAAAGACTATTCAAAGTATCTAACCAGTATAGGTAAGCGTGTGCCATCATGGATGTGTCCTAAAGCAGAAGCAGGTGTACGATGCTGTCAGAAATGTGGCAAACAATAGCGACATTCGGAAATAGGTGGCACTAAGTGAATTATGAGAGCAATGTACCACTACATTACTCGGCAAAAACATCACTGAATATGCCCGGATTTCAAAAATGATGGAGAAGGTAAACTGTATACAGTATCTACCTAAAAGAGATCCGCCGATTCTTAGCATGGACAGCATCGACCGGTTCTTCCTCCTGGAGCGTCAATACTCTCATATGCTTCGTTAAATCAGTGGGTGGCACTACCTTCCAGTACAACATTGCAACACTGAGTGAGTTGGATCGCCCTGAACAGCTGCGTGTGCATCGCATCTCAATGCAACAGATCCATATATATCCAATGCTCAATATACACTGTAATCGACAGCATAGTCATCATCAATCGGTTCATATTTGACTGTAAGTCTTATTGCACTGAAATCAAACCTGATAGGGTCTACTCCCCTCATCTGTCGTTGCCTCCATAATAAGAAATTATGGTGGTGGTTCAGGGTAGTACTACATCTCTACCTTTTATCAAGGCGTGTTGTGGAGCGGAGAGGGGTACAGTGTCCCTCACTCCGAATGACATTTATGGATACATGATGTCAGATGCATTTCCTGAGGGTATATGGGAGTGATCACTGACACCTAGGTCCAATCCTGTCAGCGTCATATTTAATGCATCCGTCTGGAATTTATCATTTGGTATCGAAATACTAGGGCAGTCTCAATCAGGCGCTAACTCGATAAGGAGACCAATAGACTGTAGTCTTATGATGATCTCTTGATCTTTCCCCAGGTGTAACATGCCATGCCTTTCAGGTGATAACTTGTTTCTGCCCCAACCTTCTTAGCACCTCCGCAAATTTACAATGAGGAAAGGCTAATCTAACGTCAGTACTACCAAGACCTGGCATGTTCCTGGATAAGTGGGTGATACTCTGGCCACCGAAAGTGGATATCGTAGTCTCCATTACACAACTCTCTATAGTCCCCATCGATACATCGATGTGAAGATTGGTCGTCTATGAATTCAGGGGCAAGAAAGTTTCAGATTACATAGTCGATCATAAGAAATCCCTAAGTGGTAGGTAATGTAAGTAATTTATCCAAATCACAGCCTCAATGCTTCCCATAATATTGGTTCTATACTGTGGATACTATGGAAAAATAACCAATCATTACCGCATAGTGTCTGCATCATGGTTGAACAATCTGAAGGTGGTTGTTGGTGAGCTCCAGCCATCGTAAAATTGAACAGAGGTAGGTGGGACAAATACACCGCCCTTAGGTACGCTTCTATGTATACCTGGGCGTTTGATCAATTCCATCATAAATATCACATAGGACTGTCTGCCAGTCACATGTAGTTCGACCAATCCCATCTCTTGATAAGCTTTAATTGGGTAACAAGGGTTGTCCAACCACATGAATTGTTTCTCCTAGATCGTATAAACGGTGTAGGTTCACGATATTCTGAACGCCATTAGCAAGTCCGCATGTGCTACGAATGACATCGCACGTTTTTTTTATGCTCGGCTACATTATACTGTTTATATCCTCTAGCTCAAATTGATGCTCTCGATTAATTCTGCAAACAATAGACAGTGTAATTATACTGCCGCAGCGGAATACATGCTGATGCTTCCTGCCAACAATTTAGATGTTTGAATAAGCTAATAGGAGGCCAGTAATAATAATAAAGCCTCCAGAATTCTTCGTTACGGGGGACAATAAGATGAACTCTTTGTGATAACGAGCTACACCTTAGGTTGTGCCTTTCCCTGGTTCTAGAATCAGGAAAACAACCCTTTCCTTCTATATTTCCATGTATGTCACCTGATCAATTTACAAGGTGATTGAAGACAACGCATATAAAGATATAGGGTCAGGACCTATCAACGATCAAATTCTCTCCAAATATTCGTTTTTAACATCCCGTAGCCTAAAACTCATGGGCAAAAATCAGCTGTGGAGCTCTTGGCAGCCTTATTATCGCCTTTGACGAAACAATACATTCATGCCGACTCCTGAGACCATAGGTGGGTTGTCACTGGTCTCAGGAAGGGCACGGTAAGACTCGCAACTTTGCTTTTCTACTTGACTGACGATGCTGATTAGGAGGTGCTAGACAAAATGCTGCAGGAAGAGGCATTCGCTGCACCGTGTTACCGTCTTTTGGAAGTTGGCCACACCCAGCAAAACGGAAATTATGGAAAACGATACATGTCTATCGTACCGTTGGTGGTTTACAGAAGACCATCCGACTACTTCTTTTTTTTATGCATGACTTGAGATAATTTATTGTAAAATCGAGTATTTAATTATTAAATCCCCTGGGGGATTTGCATAATGGATTATTATAAATATTTTTTCTAACTAACAATGTATCAAACAAGATATGTGCGCACAGATTGAACCGGAACTGAGATCAATTCAAGTCATAAAAAAGCAGAATTGAATGTGATTTAAAAAGAGTTCAGTGTGAAATAAAAAAAAAAATATTTTTTAGCTTAAATCACAAAATTAAATTTTATTGGGGAATTGCTTGTTAATAAAAACTAATTTAATTAATTGATTAATTCAATTAATTATTGCTTCGATTAAAAACTTAATTATTTCACTTCCAATACTAAGCCAACAAATCAGTGTTTTTTGTGAGGTGTTTTTCTAATCATGTTTCGACCTAAAGTTTTATTTGGATATTTCTAATATTGATTCGATTTGATGATCTATACACTGAATGCAATTAGTTTCTAGTAACAACAAAAGATCAGTTCTAACTGCAGAAAATCTGCCTAAAAAATTAGTAATTACCATTAAATGGATATCTAGTTCAATTTTTCAAGGGCATATGCTATGGGGAAAGTACTTCTTTTCAGCACTACCAAGATCTAAATGTAAGCGTGGACGAAGGAGCAACCGTGGTGCACTGGTTAGAATGTCCACCTAGCATACCAAGGGGAATGGGTTAAATCCTAGTTTCAACCTAACATCAGCGGTTCATTATACCTCTCAATAATGCTGGGGGCATTTGCGAGTGTTTCAAAGGTTTTCTAAGTACTATGAAACGCCGTTCGGACTCGGTTATAGAAAGATGGTCTCCTCGTCATTGAGCTAGAATAAATAGCTAAAATAGAATTGGGCAGCACTCTAACACCTAATTTAACCTAAGCGAACATTTTTCATAATGCAACATAAAGATCTTCTTCGTAAAGTTTTTAGCCAAAACTGAAAATTCCAAATTCGAACTCGACTTCAAGCAAAAAATATTAAGAGAAAAGCCTATTTAAAGTGAAGTTAAAAGTCATCCCCTACACGGACCAAAAAACGGTTTTTCATATGTTCCGGTGTAAAATTATATGTTTTGGGACTCAAAATTTTTAGCAGCATTATATTTAAGTGCAACCAATAAAATGTTCATAAACTAATATAACATGTTTAGGTTAGGTTAGGTTAGATGGCAGCCCGATGTATCAGGCTCACTTAGACTATTTAAGTCCATTTGTGATACCACATTGGTGAACATCTTTCTTATCACTGAGTGCTGCCCGATTCCATGTTAAGCTCAATAACATATTTGCGACATATGTAAATTCTATAAAAAAATTCTATAATAAATTTTGTCAATATTTTATTTCTATAGAAAATTTTCTCAAAATTTTATTTCTATAGAAAATTTTCTCAATATTTTATTTCTATAGAAAATTCTCTCAAAATTTTATTTCTATAGAAAATTTTCCTCAAAATTTTTATTTTTATATTGCGAAAATTTTTTCAAATATTTTATTTCTAAGAAAATTGTCTAGACAATTTTATATCTAGTTATTGAAGAATTTAGTCAATATTTATCAATTTAATATCTAAGCAAATCAGCTGCATTGATTTTAAATCAAGAAAATGTGGTGTAATATATTTATCTAGTATGAAATTTTGTCAAAATTTTATTTCTATAGAAAATTTTGTCAAAATTTTATTTCTATAGAAAAATTTTTGTCAATTTTATTTTCTATAGAAAATTTGTCAAAATTTTCTATAAAATTTTGTCAATTATCCCCCCCCCCTCTAGAAATAATGTTGTGAAAATATTTATTTCTATAGAAAAGTTTGTGAATAATGTTAATTTCTATAGAAAATTTTGTCAAAATTTTATTTCTATAGAAAATTTGCAAAATTTTATTTCTATAGAAAATTTTGTCAAAGTTTTATATCTATAGAAAATTTTGTCAAAATTTTTTTTTATTAAAATTTGGTCAAAATTTTATTTCTATAAAAAATTTTGTCAAAAATTTTGTTTCTATGAAAATTTTGTCCAAAATTTTATTTCTAATAGAAAATTTGTCAAAATTTATTTTCTATAGAAATTTTTGTCAAAATTTTAATTTCTATAGAAAATTTTGTCAAAATTGTATTTCTATAGAAAATTTTCTAAAAATTTATTTCTATAGAAAATTTTCTAAAAATTTTATTTCTATAGAAAATTTTGTTTAAATTTTCATTTCTATAGAAATTAATTTGTTAAATTTATTTCCATAGAAATTTTGCCAAATTTTATTTCCATGAAAAATTTTGGCAAAATTTTATTTGCTATAGAAAATTTCTCCAAATTTTATATCGATAGAAAATTTCGTAAAAATTTTATTTCTATAGAAATTTTTCTCAAAATTTTATTTCTATAGAAAATTTTCTAAAAAAGTATTTCTATAGAAAATTTTGTCAAATTTATTTTCTATTGAAAATTTTCTTAAAATTTTAGTATCGATAGAAAATTTTGTCAAAATTTTTATTTCTATAGAAATTTTCTCAATATTTTATTCTATATAGAAATTTTGTGAAAATTTTATTTCTATAGAAAATTATATTAAATATGTTAAACCATATTGTGTTTGGGGACATAACTTTTTTTAACTATAATATGTGTGGATGCAAACATATATTAATATAGAAATTGTCTATAACAGTATACATGTTTAGAAAGAGAGACCGAGAGACTATCCTGCAAGTAAAATAATGGAAGTAACAAATTGTCGCCTTAAAAATATATTTACACAAAGAAAATTTCATAAATTTTTTTTCTACGAATGTATACCTAATATGTTTGAACAATACAAACAATATTTTGTTTGTAGCCAATCCTGAAAATATATATATGCTTGAAGCAGAACGTCTTCCGGGTATATGTTACAGAAGCGATTTTTTATTGAGGGTGTAGTAAAACTAATACTAAATTTAATTTATTTATTGCAAAGAAATTATTGTTTCAATTTAATTATTTTTTTTGTTAAGTTTTCGCAGTCCAAAGAAATTTTCGTTTATCCCAAGTATGTCTCAAAAATTGTATGAACTAGACGTGGGTATAAAGTTCAAGACCGTGCACATAAATTCAATGTGAACTAAAGCACAAGAAACATTTCGTAAGATTCCTAAAAATAGTAAAAATGGACTACAGTTTTATCATGATTTGGAGCGCCAATGATTTATTTCTCTAATTTTAGTTAATTTTTTTTGTTACATGATGGGGAGGGAAATTTTGAAAATTGTAGTTAAAAGTATACCCAGGTCATTACTTGTTTTAACAACTCATTGTGGAAATCTCAAAAAGGGAGTAATAATTTAACATTGACTTTTATAAATTCAAAATGTACTCTGAAAGAAGAGTTTCTTTTCTGAGGAACGAAATTTTAGACAAGCAAAGTTTTCTTTTGACGGTAAAAAAAATCTTTAAAAACAAATAAAATAGATTATAGAAAATCAGCCATTCATTTATCATAAATTCGAGTTTATCTGCTCTACAAGAAAATACTTTATAAGAAACGTGAATTACGTTTGTCTAAATTTTCGTTCCTGAGGAAAGCATATTTTCTTTGGGTATAGTCGTTTTCATAGCCGCCACAATCCCAATGCTGTCCTAACGGAATTCGATTGAATTTGGAATAGTTTGCAACTAACCTATGCCTAATTTTCGAGCTGTCCGATGTTGGTCCAGATGGTGTTCTACTTGTGTCTCCACTATCAGACAAGCTGAAAGGGTTGCATATCTTGATGTCTTATTCTTGGGTACCTTCTTAACCCATGCACCCCATGCAACCGAACGAGTTCGGGGCTACGTTCCCTTAGCACTCACGCGATATATATTCTGGGTGAAGAAGGATAAACTCTGGTCGGTTTATCATTCTTTTTGGCTAACTTCAAA
>PGFW01003489.1:26607-47141 GCA_003123925.1 Haematobia irritans
GTAGCCCATGCAATTAAACTCTCGAAGAAAAATAATTATAAGGCCTGAGAACTGATATCTCTGGCTGTTTGGTCCTTCACATGCTTCACAACGTTACTAATAGCTGTTCATTAAATCTCCAATTTCGCTTATCTTCTCTCGAAAGTATGTTGCATGTAGCGGATAGAGGAACAGCATATGCGACGGAACCTTGCAGTTATTACCTTCCAGAACTCCACCAATTTACCTATAGCAGTCTAATTACTCTCCCAATTTTCATCATCTTTCCCAAAGTTATTTGGGAAGAATAACTGCTCGTATGTGATTTCATAAGAAATTGACATAAAAGAAACATAATTGATCATCTCAACCCGGCCTCAGATCTTCCTAAAGACTATGGAAATTGTAGTGGCCAAGCACTGAAAATATATGTATAGTTCAGGCCTTTGCGCCAGATGGGTACCTCTGCATTCTTTTAACTAATGATGTCAATTCCCTTAATCTCTTTCTGCAGTCTACAATTAAAGTTCTATAAATTTGGACGAATGGTATAGCTTATTAAAGTACTGTCATGTCTTCTGGCGCTGTTTTTGGGAGACCCCTTAAAGTGCTCGACATTTTATCTATAGCTGTTTAATAGTTCTGCCATTTTCCTCGTCTTTCCCGGGTCCATTGTAACGAAGACATAGAAGAATATCATAGCTAGAAGAGACTTGGTGTTTTGGTCTAATCTGCTGTGTTTGAGACGGTCCTTAAAACTGCTCCAAACATTATCCTGTAAGCCCTATTCTCATAAAGTTTGCAATTCTCTTATATTCCCTCGAAGTCCTGCTGCATTGAAAGCGTAGAAGGAATATCGTTAGCAGGAGGGCTGCATTCTCTGGCTTTTGGCGACGGTCCGATTTACAGATGATCCACTATTTTTACCAAATTAGCTGCAATTGTCTCATCTTTCTCGAAGTCGTTGCCATGATGCGTAGTGACAATAGCGCAGCTTGATACTCTAAAGTTCCATTCCATGCCTTCCACTGGTTTGCTCCAAAATGTAACAGTAATTCTGCATTTTCCTCATCCCTTCCTTGAAGTCATTTGGAATGAAAAATCTGCTGGAAAAAAGCATAGTTTGGCAATAGTGTGTCACCCTTCTGCATGGCGGTTTGGGAGAGTTCATACAGAGTGCTCCACAATTTACCTGGTAGCTTGTTCATAAAATATCTCAATTCCTCCTCACAGTTCTGCAAGGACCGATGCCAATAAAAGTCGTAGAAGTAACATCGTAAGTGTGACTGACTGGATCTTCGTTGGTGGGGAGGGCCTATACAGTGTTCCCACAATTCACATATAGCTGTCATTAAAAATAGCAATTTTTGCTTATCTTCACTTGAAGTCGCTTGCATGATTTGCCGTAGAGAATAAACATAGCTTAGGCGCAAAATTCCGTCTACAGCATTCTGCTGGCGTTTGACGGCCCTGCAGCAGTGTGTCCACAACTTACCAAGACCTGTTCATAAAATCTGCATTCTCCTCATTTTGTCTCGAAGTCCGGTGCAATAAAAGTCGGTAGAAGTAATTCATAACTGGATGACTTAATCTATGAGGGTTTGTGACGGATCTTAAACATTGTTCCAAACAATTTACCTATATCTCTTCGAAAATCTTGCAATTTTGCTTACGGTTCCTCGAAGTCCGTTGCGATGCTAGCCGCAGAGAAATAGCATCGCTTTAGGACCTAAGTCGTGATGCATTCCGCTGGTATTCTAGAAGGTTCTTTAGGGTGCTCCACATTCTATCTATAGGTGTTCATACACTCTGCAACTTTCCTCATCTTTCCTCGAAGTTATTTGGGATGAAATACGAAGAGGAATAGCATAGCTTGGATCAAAGTACTGTCACGCCTTCCTTGCTGGTGTTGTGGAACGTTTAGAGTTCTCCACAATTTACCTATAACTTTTCCTCATATTTCCCTCAAAGAACTGGTTGCAATGAAAGTCCTAGAAGAATATCATAGCTAGAGGACTGGTCTCTAGGTTTGTGAGGTTCTTTTACAATGCTACACAATTTACATAAATCATTCATTCGTTATCTTTTCTCTCTTCGTTGCCATTGATAATATAGAGTACGCATAGCTTGAGGACCAGAAGTCTGCCAGGCGGTGTTTCGGGTGCTCCTTTCGAGTGCTGTACAATTTACCTATTGCTGCTCACAAAATCAGCAATTTTGGTAATCTTCGATCGACGTCCGTTGCGATGAAAGTAAAGAAGAGCATAGCTTGAGGTTTGAAATCTTGTCGAGCCTTCTGCAAGAGTTTAGGAGGTTCTTAACAGCAGGTTAACATTGCTCCACAATTTACCTATATCTGTTCGAAAATCTGCAATTTTGCTTACGCTTCCTCGAAGTCCGTTGCGATGCTAGCCGTAGAGAAATAGCATCGCTTTAGGACCTATGTCGTGATGTTTCCGCTGGTATTTTAGAAGGTTCTTTAGGATGCTCCACATTCTATCTATAGGTATTCATACAATCTGCAACTTTCCTCGAAGTTATTTGGGATGAAATACGAGGAGGAATAGCATAGCTTGGACCAATGTAGTGTCACGCCATCTGCTGGTGTTCGGAGAGATCCTGTAGAGTTCTCCACAATTTATCTATAGATGTTCATGAAACCTGAAATTTTCCTCAAATTCCCTCAAAGACCGGTGCAATGAAAGTCGTAGAAGAATATCGTAAGTGGATGACTGGATCTTCGTTGGTTTGGGAGGGCCTTTACAGTGCTCCACAATCTACCTATAGCTGTTCATAAAATAGGCAATTTCGCCTATCTTCCCTTGAAGTCTGTTGCCATGATTGCCGTAGAGGAATAACATAGCTTAGGGTAAAATTCCGTTTCCGTCACGCATTCTGCCCGGCGTTTGGGAGGATTCCTGGCAGAGTGGTCACACAAACTTACACCGGGTAGTCTGTTCATAAATCTGCAATTCTGCGTTCATTGTTTCTTCGGAAGGTCGGTTGGGCTTGAAAGAGTGGTAAGGAAGATGATGATAACTGATGATTTAATCTATGAGGTTTGTGAGGTCCTTAAAACAAATTGCGCACAAGTTATCTATATTGTTCGGAATACTGCAATTTTTGCTTAAGCTTCCTCGAGAGGTCCGTTGGCGATGCTAGCGTAGAGAATAGGCATCGATTTAGGAATAAGTCGTGATCCTCTTCGGTATTTTCATCCAAATGAATTCGAGGAAAGAATGAGGGAGAGTTGGCAGAGTGTTATGACGCCTATAAACTAAGAATGTGGAGTCACGTCCTAAAGAACTTCTAAGAATACCAGCGGAGATGATCACGATTCTTTAGGTCATAGCTTGGACGCAAAGTAATGGTCACCTTACTGCCTGGTGTTCGGGGGAGGTCTTTAGAGTTTCCAGCAATTTACCTATAGTGTTCATCGAAACTGCAATTCCTCAAATCGCTTCAAAGACCGGGGTGCAATTGAAAGTCGTAGAAGAATTATCAGCAAGAGGATGTGGATCTTGGGGTGTTGTGAGGTCATTTACATCCATATAAATCTTGTATTCTGCTTATCTTTCTCTCTTCGTTGCATGATAACGTAGAGGTAATGGCATAGCGTTGAGGACAGAGTCTGCAGGCGGTGTTTTCGGGTGCTCCTTTCGAGTGCGTGTACAATTTACCTATTTGTGCCAAAATTCACAATCTTTGGTAATCTCGATCGACGTCCGTTGCGATGAAAGTAAAGAGAGACATAGCTTGAGCGTTGAAGTCCTTGTCGACCTCTGCAAGAGTCTAGGAGGGTTCTTACAGAGGTCCTTAACCTTGTCCACAATTTACCTATATCTTGTTCGAAAATCTGCAATTTGCTTAAGCTTCCTCGAAGTCCGTTGCGATGATCAGCCGTAGAGAAATAGCATCGCTTTAGGACCTAATCGTGATGATTCCGGCTGGTATTTTTAGAAGGTTCTTTAGGTGCTCCACATTCTATCTATAGGTGTTCATACCTCGCAACTTCCTCTCTTTCCTCGAAGTATTTTGGGATGAATACGATACATAAAGGACTGCTTCTCTGGGCCAAATTCCCACTCAAATCAGCCGTGGCAAGTCGGAAAGTCGTTGAGATAAAATTCATTAGCTGGAGGACTGGATCTCTGGGGTTTGTGAGGTCTTTTACAATGCTACACAATTTACATAAAATCATTCATTTCGCTTATCTTTCGTCGAAGTCCGTTGCCATGATAAACGTAGAGGTATGCATAGCTTGAGGACAGAAGTCCTGCCAGGCCGGTGTTTCGGGTGCTCCTTTCGAGTGCTGTACAATTTACCTATAGCTGCTCAGCAGCAAAATCAGCAATTTTGGTAATCTTCGATCGACGTCCGTTGCGATGAAAGTAAAGAAGAGCATAGCTTGAGGTTTGAAGTCTTGTCGACCCTTCTGCAAGAGTTTAGGAGGTTCTTAACAGACACCAACCTATGGAAGTCATATAGAGTGTTCCACAATTTCGCTTATTTTTCTCGAAGTCTGCGGCAATGATGGACGTAGAAGAATAGCATAGTTTGGTGATTAAGTCCTGTCTCCTTATGAGAGGTCCTTTAGAGTGCACCACAATCTTCTTATCTTCGATCGAAGTCTATTGCAATGAAGGAATAGAGGAATAGTTTGAGATTAGAGTCTTGTTGACTCTACGCAAGGGTTTAGGAGGATCTTTACAGATCCCAAACTTTGCGTTCTAATTTTTCTTTTTTAAGACAACATTACTTTGAATGGCTCAGTGGGAGCCTGCAATTTGATAGTTTCATCCTTTTGGCTTATATAAATAACGACGATAAGTTCAATTGATTTTTCGAATAGCAAATTTCCTAAAAGTATATAAACTAATCAACTTCGTTTTTCCATTCTCATTCTTTACAGAAACAGATGAAGCCTCCGAAAAAATATCTCCAAAATAAGGAGAGCTTGGTCATCGAAGTTGGTATAAGTGAACCATAGACATAGAACTACAATCAAAAAGAACTGAATAAAATAAGTGTTCATCTTAATGCTGCCCTTTGAGCTTCCACCTTGTCAATACATCGCTTTAAAGGCGCTAATAAAAAGAAAACAATGTTAATCCGTTTTCAACTTTATGTGTTATGACAAAGCTAATGTAACTTATGTTAATATGAAATTCATGAAAGCAGAAAATAAAAATTAAGTGTATAGCTTGATTAGAGCCTAGTCGTTGCCATATCTAAACACACAAAAAATTATCACACAATTTTTTCAATTAAACACGATTAATTGAATTTGGAAACGGATTCAATTAATATGTTAATTGATTCAAATTATTATTTAATCAAATCGAATAAAATGCCAATTAAAAAAATGATTGATATTTGTTACGGTTCAAAATTATAAAATATTAATTGATTCAATAAAAGTTTGTGTAATCAATTCGGAAATAATTTTCGCAAAATTAACAAACGTGATTGACATTTTTTTCCGTTTCCCATTACAACATATGTGATTGATCGCAATCCACCTTTGATGAATTGAAACTGATTATTTTTGAGCATATGGAAAGAGAAAACAGAAGAATGGTAGTTCATTCAACAAATTTTGATGGAGAGGATCAGTCTGTGGAAGTAACACTCGTAACGAAAGGTTGGGTTTTTGTTTTTCGCGTAAATTGAAAAACATGAATTGGCGACAGGTTGTCTGTGCTGCTGCTTGCAAAAGATGTGTGCATAAATATTTTGAATACGCAACAAACAAAATCAATAAGCAGGAAGGGTACTGAAAATAAATAAAAAGTGATGTGCAAACAACAAACGGACACGTGGTAACAGGATTTGAAACAAGAATAATATATGCCCAGAACGCTTCTGAAAATTGATAACTGTGTTTGGTTTTTGTGGTATGGTAAAATGGAAAATATCTGTTTAATTGAAAGGTAAGAAATTGTAAAATGTGAATACCGTTTTCCATTGAAGCCTGGTTTACATTAAACGGACTAAAATATTATATTTTTTGAATTGCATTTCTTTTTAGGTTTTACAATTGTATTATCGTTTTGATAAATTGACCAATCAAGTCCATCAACGATCCATCTTGTTTATCAAATATAGGAATAATAGGTGTTTGGCAATAAAAAAAGTGGGCTTACCTGGTATTGATCATTTTAAAATTAATAAATTTTCTTTCACTTCTGGTTTTACTGTAATACCAAGAGGCGGTCTAATGGCTTTGTTGGATAGATTCCCTGAAAGTTGCGAAGTAGCGTTGGATTAAATTGGCATTTTTGTTTTAACCTGAGCCTTTTTGCGTTTGAACTCAGTTAGAGGAGGCAGTATATTGCTGGTATATTAAACTATTGAGCTCGAATTAATGTAAATGGTAAAAAAGTTCTTTTCTTTTGGATGTTAAAAATATGAACAATATCGAATAATAATTTTAAAAATATGCTAATTCTTCCATTTAATAGGATTTTTTTCTTTATATTCCAGATGTTGCAAAGTAATCATCAATGATAATACAATCTTGACAATGCTTTCCAATTATTTTTGGGTCTTTGATTGGTTGCAAATTTTCAAAGTAGATGGCGATTTTAATGTGTGGAAATCTTTGGAAAGGATTGTTACTAAAATTAAATTAGCCGAGCTCCTAGATAAGCCTTTATTTATGCTAAAAGAACTACAACTGCACAAAGAAGATTATCAAATTGCAACCTGGAACTAAGAATTGGAACTTGATATTCTTACTGCAGGTAATTGTTTAACAAAATAACTTTTTAATTTGAACAAAGATTAAAATTCGGATATTAGTTCTGTTTTACTTTCAAAAAACTAATTTAGCTTAGCAGGCTGCTGAATTATTGAAATATGCTATGGAGCATCTACAATATAGAAGGAAATTGCTAACATGGTTATTTATTATACGAGGAAATAATGATTTATATAATTTATTTTTTTCACGCTATAGTTGTTATTGATAGTAAGATTGTTTTTGTAAGCTTATGTTAGAGATCAAAAACAATGACCAAGTACAAATTTTATTTGCCTATTTGGCATAATTCAAAATAATTAAAGATATGTTAAATATGTTTTATAAGAAACCACGATATTTTCTTTTAATTTCAAAAGAAAACAACTTAATCGATTTTGGGGTTCGCAATATATAATTATTTTTTGGATCGAAATTTATAGCGCAATTTCAATTATATTATTTAATTGAATGAATTGCAAATAGTTGATTGATTTTTGTCGCGAAATTAATTTAAATTTTAATTGATTCAATTAAACACTGTGATTGAATTTTAGTGCTAAAAATCAATTCACGGTTTTTTAATTGATTTCAATCACAGCAATTAATTGATTGCCGTGACAAAAAGTTCAATTAAATTTTTTATATTAAAAATGTTGTTGGTTTTTCAATCAAAATGGGTGATTGATACTATGATTTTCGGTGATTGAAAGCATTTCAATTAAAAAAATGATTGGAATCCGGCGATTTTCGTGATTGAAATCAAATAAAATTTTTTTTGTTGTGTACGACAACTTTAGCCAGGGGGGGCTTACAGTCCCTCTATGCGATACTAGCTGTTTACCAATATACAGTTTTCAATTTCCGGGGGGGGGGGGGTGGGGGGCTAAAGTATAATCGGAGGGGTCTACAAACCTAACGCCTGCAGGAGCTTTCAACGTTTATGGCACGCGATTATATGATACCCTATGGCTGGAAATTTTACACTCGATTGACTTTATATTGCGTATTTGGTTCCTTTCCACTAGAGTAAATAACAAATAACTCGTGCCGGTAATATTAAGCCAGGCTGTGAAAATGGATGTCTCCGGGGTGACTGTCAGGTGGTGTACGTAAATCTCATTTTAATCAGTATGTGTCAACAACTGTAGTTTTAGGGTTTAGTGTACCAAAAATTAGACCGGATTATGATAAGGGTGAATACGGTCAAAATATGGTCTAGGGAAAACGCGTGGGTAAATCGGTGATACATGCGCTTTATTTAAAAATGCAAATAAATTTCTATTTCAAGTTTCAAATTTAGTATAAGCATTCAGGAAAGAACTATTGCAGTTAAGGCTTTCGCTTTACCAAATCCGAATGCCGGGCCTCACGCTTGACACCTGCTATCAGATTTTGTACAGGCCCCATTGTCGCAGCTTCATGCGCCGCAGAACAGCGCCAGTTTGCTTTGACTGCTGCGTCGCCCTTAGCAGTTTTTTTGGTCTTCTTTAGGTTCCGCTTGACAATAGCCCAGTATTCTCTGCAATTGGGCGGAGCTCTGGAGTGTTGGGAGGGTTGTGTCTTGGAACACTGGCAGTTGTTGGGCGGCATACCACTCGCATGGGCTTTTTAGCCGTATGCGAAAGATGCCGAATCCGGCCAAAACAGTAGCGGAAGAAGACCGTGTTATCTTCAGGAGGCAGCAGGACGTTTAATTCAGAATACTCTTGTCACGTAATGTTCTAGTTCTATGGTTGACAGTCTCGGAAAGCTATGAAAATGCTGATTTTTGCAGCCAGCAGGTACAGATGGCTTGCAAACAGATATTTCTTTACGAACTTTGACATTTTTTGTGTTGAAACATATCTGCTACCTCTCTTCCCTTCTTTTTGCCGTAATAAAACTGCCTGTCCCGGAACTGCTTGTAGATTCGGCTTTGACGTAAGGTTTCGTCGTCCATTACGCACGGCAGTCCTAACTTCGGTCAGCATCGCCGTGTACAAGCCTCCGGGATTCGCGCTTTTGGCCGTCGTATTTTGTTCTATCATCGCGATTATGAGTCACTGAACCCTTCTTTGTAAGGTCGATAGTCGTGACTCGTTTTTTGGGCTCGATGCACGGTTGTAGAACGATTACAGCCCAGCTTATTTGCGGCATCTCGGAGAGAGAGGTTAGGGTTTCGCTTTTGAACTACCGCGGCAATCTCTTTTGTCGTCTCAGCGGCTGCCGGTTTTTCGATTTCGCCGCGCCGTCCAGACTTCCTGCTGTCGGAAAAAACTGTTCCCGCAAACCTGTCGATTACATTTGTAAACGGTTGATTTGGCAACTTTTAGCGATTTTGCCAGGTTTTTCGGTGGCGAGTAGCCTCGATTTTCGCGATACGCGAGCAAAATTTTGATACGCCGTGCTCTTCTTGCTTGACGCGGGCATTGTTGACAAGGTAGAAGAGTGAATTTTCAAATCAAATAGGAGCAACATTCTACACACACACACGTTTCAAAGTGAGGGGTGTTCAGAGTTTTTTTAATGAAATTGAAAGAAATACGTCAAGTTTAATATTGATAAATTGTGAGCGGGCGGGTATACCTTTAAGTATTCTAGATTTCTTGCCATATGTGGTTTAACAGGTTGGCTGATAAGTCCCGCGGTCTGAACTAGATGGCGTCGCTAGTAATTAAATGCATATTATTCTTTATACGTACCAAGCTTCAATGATTCGTGCCAAATTGTGACGTCTGTAAGTGAATTAGTATCGGTCAGATATGAGGCGTCTTTTGTGAACAATTTTGTTATTGTGAATTTCGTGTTTTGATAAAAGACTGTTTTTTTGGAAGGGAAAAAATACGGTGGAAGCAAACACTTGCTTTGATAATGAGTTCCGGACTCTGCCGGCCCACGGGGAAAATCAACTAATATATTGATTGGTAATGGCAAAATTCAAGGCGTAGTGATGAGCAACGTGGAGAGACGATGAACGCAGTGGACGGTCCGGAAAGACGGTGGTCTTAACCACGAAGAACATCACAAAAAATCCACAAATAATTTTGATGACCGTGAAAATGAAGTGATCGAGATAGGGCGAGGCCGTTAAAGATATCAAAGGAACGGTGTTGGTCATATCATTCAGTCGAATGATTTGGATCTGTGGCGGAAGCTCTGTCCGGCGAAAATGGGGTGGCGTGCGAGCTCACACTTTGACAAAACAAGGTGTTGATGATTCTGACGGTGTTTTGAAGGCTGTTAAGCATCGTATACACCCCGAGTTTTTCGGTCGATAATGGCGACAATGGATGAAACATGGCTCCATCACTACACTCCACTGAGTCCAATCGACAGTCGGCTGGAGTGGAGCGCGACCGGTGTTACGTGCTCCGAAGCGTGAAAGACCTCAAAAATGCCGGGCTGGCAAAGGTCATGGGCTCATGTTTTTTTTTGGGATGGCCACATGGAATAATTTTTATGTGATTATCTTGAGAGGGAAAAATAGCAACCCATCAACAGTGACTATTATATTTGGCGTTATTGGAGCGTTTGCAAGGTTCGAAATCTTTTGCGGCCAAAATGGCCGATACTGACAGAAGAAAAAAAGTGTTGTTCCAGCCAAGACAACGATGGCCAAAATGTTCATGGATTGCTTCGTAATTGTTCCACCACGGGTATTCCCAGATCTGGGCCCCCAGCGGTGCACTTTTTCTGTTGGTTCTACAGCCCTCAAAGGATGCTGCGCAGGAAAAATTGTGCCTGCAGATGTAAGGGATGATCGCCGGAAACTGAGGCCTATTTTGAGGCAAAACCGAAGGATGTACTGACCAAGATGGTATCAAAAAATTGGAGAGTGGTCGTATAATCGTTTGTAGCGCTTGGTTGAAGGAAGTATGTTGAATATAAAACTAATTTGAAAAAAATGTGTTTTTTTTCTTTTCGTTAGCTGGGGACTTTATCAGCCAACGCTTTTATAATGATATTTCACAGGACACCAATGCCAAAGATGGTCCATATAAGTCCAATAATCATATATAGCCCCATGATAAAGCGATACCGAGATTTGGTATTTTTGGAGCCGTTCTTTGAGGATGGCAAATTTCATCGAGTGCCAGTTGAGAATTCGGTACATTGTGATAGTATACTGGCCGTTAACATACCTCAAAGCGTAAAATCGACTCCCATCACTGACAAAAATTGGTCCATATCAAAGTTCCTTATTGTATATAGCCGCGATATAAAGGCGACCGCTCATATTTAAGGTTAGGTATAGGGGAATGGCTGGCCAGCCCCGATGTATCCAGGCATACCTTAGTACTATTCAGTCCATTGTGATACCACATTGGTGAACTTCCTCTTATCACTGAGTGTTGGAAGGACCCCCATATTTTCAATTCTTGACTCTCTACGGTACCGTGCAATAAAGTCCATATCGTCATATAGCCTTTTTGTCTTAATTATACTCGATAAATACAACGTATGGACTAACTCACAGTTTTAGAAAACGATTTAAGAAGTTTTAAGAGGAATACTTTGGCCAATCGTGTAAGTATTAGACCGCCAGAACCCTAAGTAAATTCGATTATGACAGTCCTTTCGTAGAATGTTTCTTATGTAATCGATGTGGAGTATATATGAGATTCGGTCCTGAGCGCAGCTTACCGGCCCGTTACACTTGTTTTCAAGTAGACATTTTAGCATGACATTATTTCCATTTATGAACAATGAACATGATATATTATATATAAATTTAAATGATTATGTGTAGATTACCATGTCTATATTACAGGCGGCCAAGTCATCATCTGTCCTCAGCTTTTCAGACCGAGGAATTTTTAGCATTACAGGAATCATCGATATATATGACAAATTACTTGGCATCAAGATAGCGAAAGCAGAAATACAGATCGAACATACGAATACATATTTGGAGATAATAGATAGATAACATTAGAGAAATTTCCAACATAATCAAATGATAAAAGATACAAAGAAAAACATGGACTTATTACCATAATATAAAATTTTAAATTGAGTATTAATATAACAAGTATACAACAAAATAACGGCGAAAGTTTCGGCCAGGCCGAAGCCTTATGTACCCTCCATCATGATTCGTAGGAAACTTCTTCTAAACACTTTGCGCTCATTCAGAATCGATTTACTTAAGTTGCGGTACGCTTGCGGATGGCAAAGGTATCTTTAAAACCGTCCTAACTAACCAAATCTCTAAATTGTACTGTTAAGTCCAACGATGGAATATATTTAACTCAAAAAGATCGATCCAATACGTATATAATTCAGTTTGACAAAGTAGACATAAAATTTTTACAAAATTTTTCAACAGAAATACAAATTTAAAAAAAAATTTTCTATAGAAATAAAATTTTCGACAATAATTTTCTATAGAACTAAAAATTTGACAAATTTCGTTTATAGAAAGAAATTTTGACAAAAATTCTAGGCAGAAATAAATTTTAACAAAATTTTCTATAGAAAAAGCTTTTTGCAAAATTTTCTGTAGAAATACAAATCTGGGTAGAGTTATTTTTTGGCTGCGAGTGGCAACCATGATTTATGACCTGAATAAAAATTTGCAACAAAATTTTCGTATAGAAATAAAATTTTTGAGCAAAATTTTCTATAGAAATAAAATTTGACAATGATGAAAATTTTGATTATGAACCGAATAAATTTTAACTAAATTTTCTTCTTGAAATAAATTTTTGGATACGCATTATTTTTGGCTCACTAGTTGAACCATGATTATGAACTCGATATGGACCGAATTTTGTGTGATTGGACCAATTTTGGTATGGTTGTTTAGCGACATATACTCTAACACCACGTTTCCTAATTTGAACCGGGATCGGATGAATTTTTTGCTTCCTCCAGAGGCTCCGGGAGGTCAAATCTGGAGAGATGTTTTATATGGGGGCTATATATAATTATGGACCATATGGACCATTCTGCCACGGTTGTTTAAAGAATCATATACTAACATCATGTTCCAAATTATAACCGGATGTGGAGTGAAATTATGCTTTTCTTTGAGGCTTCCGCAACCGCCAAATCTGGGGAGCCATGTCGGTTTATAATGGGGGCTCATAGTATAAATTATGGACGCGATTGTGGGTAATTTTTTCTGGCAGCGGTTGCTTAGAGACAGTATACCAATAACATGTAACAAATTTGCAGCCGGGATCGGATGGCAGATTGGGTCTTCTTTGTGAGGCTTGTCGCAAGGCCAATCTGGAGATCGGGTTTGATATGGGGTCTATATTAATCTATGGACGGCGATGTGGACTACTTTTTTGCATGGTGTGTTTTAGAGACATATACGGCAACATCTGTACCGGGGGGCGACCGAAGGGCGGTAAATTTCAGACGGATCGGTAATGAAATTATGCTTCTCTTGAGGCTCCGCAAGGCCAAATCTCGGGAGTCGGTTTATATGCGGGCTATATATAATATGGACGATGTGACGGCAATTTTTGCATATTGTTTAGAGCACATATACGCAACACCTAATGCGTACCAATTTCAGTGCCGGTTCGGAGAAATATGCTGTCTCTTAGAGCTCCACAGCCAAATCTTGGGGAATCGGTTATATGGGGGGACTATATATAGATTAAGTGACGCGATATGGACCAATTTTTGCATTGGTTGTTTAGAGACCATATAGCAAGCATCATGTATTAGCGAACTTTTACCCGGATCGGATGAAATTTGCTTCTCTTTGAGGCTCCGACGCGACAAATCTGGGGATCGGTTTATTATTGGGGGCTATTATATAATTATGGACGCGATGTTGAACCAGGGAATTTTTGCAACGGTTGTTAGAGATCCTATACCAAATCATGTACGAAATTTCAGCCAGATCGATGGGATAATTTGGCTTCTCTTTGAGGGCTTCCGCAGCAAATTACTGGGGATCGGTTAATATGGGGGCTTATTATATAATTAAGGACCGTAATATGGAGCCAATTTTTGCAAGGTTGTTAGAGACCATGATCGGAACATCATGTACCAAATTTCAGCCGGATTGGGGATGAAATTTTGCTTCTCTTTTAGGCTCCGCAGCCAATCTGGGGATGCGGTTTATATGGGGGCCTATATAAAATATGGACGATGTGACCAAATTTGCAAGTTGTTAAGGACCATAATACCAACACCATGTGCTAATTTCATCATAAGATCGGATGAAATTTGCTTCTCTTTGAGGCTCCGCAAGCCAAATTCGGGGGGATCGGTTTCTATGCGGGCTAATATATTATATTATTGAAGCCGATATGGACGCAATTTTTTGCATGGTTTGTTAGCGACCATATACAACCGCATATACCAAATTTTTCAGGCCGATCGGATGAATATGCTTTCTGTTAGTTTAGGCTTCCACAAGCCAAAGCTTCGAGGTCCCTTAATATGGGGCTTACATACGTTAAAAGTCGGACGAATATGGCCATTTTCAACCTACATCCGACCGTACATCGATAACAACTACTTGTGCCAAGTCTTCAAGTCGACTAGGCTTGTTTTTTGTTCGAGTTAGCGTGAATTTCAACAGTAGCCGGACGTGACGGACGGACGGACGGACATGCTTAATCGACTCAGAAATTTGCACAGCACGGGCCGTAGAAATAGTATATATACTTTATGGGGTCTTATGAAGCGATATTTCGATGTGTTACAAACGGAATGACAAAGTTAATATACACGCCATCCTATGACTGAGGGTATAAATAAATTTCATTTAAATGTTTAATTGATTCAACATATTTAATTAAAAACAAAAATCATCATAATAAAATTAGTTGTATCAGATTATTTTTTGAATTGATTTTCGTGATTGCATTATGATTTCTGTGATTGAATGTACAATAAATATTTTTTTCATTCACAAATGAAATTCCTATTGGTGATTTTTAAAGATTCATTATAATAATAGTCCATGCAAAATTTGCCTTAATAGTATATTTTTATTGAACCCCAGTACAATATGTGTATCAACTTCAGCAAACTTTCAATAGCCTTATAAACACAAAACACACCATATTGATTTTCGATTCATTTTAGGTTTGAAACACTTAATCATTATGCACACACTCTCACGGCTATCGTCGCCATGGGAACTGATGGCAGTTCTTGCAGAATTAATGGCACTTTAGTTGGCGGAAATTATAATTTTAAGGTACTCCGGAGTCTTTGAAGACAAACGGTCAAGGTGACATTACTACAAGAGTCTTTGTGTAATGTATGAGGAGAAGGAAAGCATGTACGAATGAATATGGTGAAACAATCAAGTTGTTGGCTAAATGCAATTGTATATAAGTTCATGGTATTGACATTGTTGTCATAACGAAATGGGGACAGTTTTTTTTACAGTTTTGTTTCTGAGAGCTTTGTGAAAAAGTCACATGTGTATTAGGGTGGAGTATTACAATAAAGAAAACAATGAGGTGAAAAAGAATATGGGAGATGGATCTTTTTGAGCGATATTTTTAAGGAGGGTTTGCAAAAATTTTCTAATGGAAATAAGAATTTTGACCAAATTTTCGTAGTAGAAAGCTAAAATTTTGAGCAACAATTTTTCTGTAGAAATAAATTTGGACAAGATTTATATAGAAATAAATTTTGTCGAAATTTCTATATAATTTAAAATTTTCTCGAAACTTTCTATAGAATCTAAAAATTTTGTTCGAAATTTTTCTATAGAATTTAAATTTTTTGTCCGAAATTTTCTATAGAAATATGTTTTCAAAAAAAAAACTTGTGTAGAAAGCATTGAAGAATTTTCTATGACGAAATAGAAATTTTGGCAAATTTTTGCTATAGGATAATTTTGTGACAACGATTTTTTATAGAAATAAATTTTGGCACAGGTTTCTATAGAATACAATTTTGTCGAAATTTTTCTATCGAAAAACATTGGTTAGCAGAATTCGACAATTTTTTTGGAAATAAAATTTTTAGAGCATTTGACAAATTTTTCTATAGACATAAAATTTTGACAAAGAATTATTATACAGATATTGCAATAAAATTTCAACGAAACTTTTTTAAGAAATACAATTGACAAATTTTTTTTAGAAAATAAAAATTGAACACAATTTCTATAACAATAAAATTTTGACAAAATTCTTTAGAAATTTGTGGCAACATTTCTATAGAAATTAAATTTTTGCGCGAAAGTTTGTCTACAGAAAAAATTTTGCAAAATTTCTCTTTTTGAAAGAAATTTTACAATACTTCTATATGAAATACTTTTTTACATGAATTTGACATTTATTTTTTTTTGGAAAATAAAATTTTTTACAGAATTTGACAAAATTTTCTAGTAGACGTTAAAATTTTCAAAATTTACAGAAATTGCAATTTTGCCCAATTTTTCTAATAGCAATCAAATTTTTGTGAAATTTTTCTATCGGAAATAAAATTTTGACAACATTTTTAAAGAAATAAAATCTTTGACAAAATTTTTTAAAAAGAAATACAAATTTTGACAAAATTTTTTTGTTTATAAAATTAGAACAACAGTTTTCTATAAAAATAAAATGTTTGACTCAAAATTCTTCAATAGAAATTTTTGCAACATTTTCTAATAGAATTAAATTTTGCCGAATTTTCTATATGAAAAAATGTTTGACGCAAAAGTCTCTTTAGACAGAAAATTTTTTGACAATCTTTCTATAGAACTAAATTTTTTACAGAATTTTTGACAAGTTTTTTTTTTTTGGAAATAAAATTTTACAGGAGTTTGACAAAATTTTTCTATAGACTATAAAATTTTGACAAAATTTTATAGCAGAATTGCCTTGTTGGCCAATTTTCTATGGAACTCACATTTTGACAACTCATGTTTTAAAAGGAAATAAATTTTTGAAAAAAAAATTTTTAAAGAAAAATTTTGACGAAAATTTTTAAAGAAATAAAATATTGACAAAATTTCTGTTCAGAATAAATTTTGCAAAGATTTTCTGTAGAAATAAAATTTTGACAAAAAAATTTATAAGAATAAAATTTTGTCGAAATTTTCGGTATAGAATTAAAATTTTTCGAAATTTTTCTATAGAATTAAAATTTTGTCTGAAATTTTCTTATAGAATTAAAAACTTTTGTCGAAATTTTGTCTACTAGAAATTCAAGGTTTTGAAAAAAAAAACTTCTGTAGAACATTTTGAAGAAATTTTTATGAAGATTAAATTTTGACACAATTCTGCTATAGGAAATAAAATTCTGATCAAATTTTTAAAGAAATAAAATTTACTATTAACAAAGTTTTTAAAGAATAAATATTTGACAAATTTTTCACATAAAGAAATTAAAATTTTGGACACGAATTTTTTCAGAATAAAATTTTGACAAAATTTTTTTTAGAAAATAAATTGACACATTTTCTACTTACATTTCTGACAAAAATTCTTTAATAGAATTTTGGCAACATTTTTATATAGAGAATACAAAATTTGTCGAAATTTTCTAATAAAACAATTTGACAAAATTCTCTTATAGAAAAGGCTAATACTTTGCAATCTCCTTCTATAGTAAATAAAATTTTTGTCGGAATTCTCTAATACGAAAGTAAAATTTGACCAAATGTTATAAAAAGAAATAAAAAATTTTAATAAAATTTTTAAAAGAAATAAAATTTTGAAAACTTTTTTTTAGAGATTATATATAGAATTATATTTATAAGAATAATTGAATTTACTATAAAAAAATAAAATGTTGACAAATTCTTTATAGAAATTTTTGGCATCCACACCCTCTCACCCCGCAACCCCGAAACAAATTAAAACCCACCGAATTTTGCAGATAGAAATTAAATTTATGCCGAATTACTTCTATACGAAAAAATTGGTGACAAAATTGCTATATAGAAATAAAATTTTTAACAGAATTTGACAAAATTTTTTTTTTTTTGGAAAACAAAATTTTTCAGAATTTGACAATATTTTCATACAGCATTACAATTTTGTCGAATTTTTTCTATAGAATCAATTTTGTCGGCATTTTCTATAGAAATAAAAATTTTGACAACAATTTTTAAAAAGAAATAAATTTTGCACCAATTTTAATAATAAGATATATATATAGCACAAAATATCTAATTATAAGAATTATTGCGCAACATTCTCTAGATAGAAATTAAATTTTCCCGAAAATTTTTTCTATAGAAAAAATTGTGACAAAATTCTCTATAGAATAAAATTTTTGACAATAAACATTCTATAGAATAAAGATTTATATTAAGAATTTGACTTTTTTTTTTGGAAATAAAAATTTTGACAAAATTGGTAAATAAGAATTACAATTTTGGCCAATTTTCTAGTACAACATAAAATTTCTTGATAACAAGAAACATTTTTCTATAAAGAAATAAAATTTTGACAAATGTTTGTAGTTATTATTTACAAAATTAGACTTAATAGTATAAATATAAGAATATATTATAGTAGATTGGACTAGAAGAGGAATGCAGATAGCATTTTAAGCAACTATTTTGAAATATATATAAGAAGATAGAAATTTTGAACCTAACTTTTTTAAGAGAAAATAAAATTTGGACAGTTTTAAGAAAAAAAAAATAAAAAATTTTTACAACACTTTGCTATAAAAATAAAATTTGGAGCCGAATTCTTATATTAGAAATTTTGGAACATTTGCCGAATTTATCTATATCGAAATAAATTTTTGGAAAATTCTTTATAAGAAATAAAATTTTGACACAAGATCTTTATGACGAGAATTACAATTTTGTCCAATTTCTTCTTATTAGAAATACAATTTTGTCGAAATTATTGTATAGAAATTAAAATTTTGATATAATTTTTAAGGAATAAAATTTTGACAAAATTTTCTATAAAATTCAAATTGAACAGACTTTTCTTATAGAAACTAAAAATTTTGGAATGGTGGAAGAACAAGTCTTGTTGGCTAAATGCCATTATTGGAAAGTCCATATTAAATTGTCTTGTTGATCATAACGAAATAGCAGTTTTTAATTTTAATATTTCTGACCAACATTTTCTATGATGAGAATTAGATTTGACAACATTTTCTATGAAATAAAACTTTTGAAGGGCAAAAATTTTTCTATGGAATAAAAAATTACAAAAATTTTTCTATAGAAATAAAATGTCACAAAATTTATAATAGAATTAAAATTTTGTCGAAATTATCTGAGTAGAAATAAAGGTTTTTGAAAACAAATTTCTCTAGAAATAAATTTTGAATTAGTTTCCTATAGAAACAAAATTTTTTGAAGAAAGTTTCTTGTAGGAATAAAACTTTTTTGACCGAATTTTGAACGAATTTTCTTATGAAAAATTTTGACGAAAATTTTCTATGGAATAAAATTGTTGACAAAATTTTATGATAGAAGTTAAAAATTTTGCCGACATTTTCTTGTAGAAGATAAAGTTTTTGACAGCAAAATTTCTATAGAAATGAACATTTTGACAAGCAAGTTTGCCTATAGAAACAAATTTTGAAGAAGGTTTCGCTGTAAAATAAAGGTTTTGAGATAATTCTTTATAGAAATAAAATTTTGACACACATTTCCTAGTAGACAATAAAATTTTTGAGAAAAATTTCTTATATGAAATAAAATTTTTTAGAGAAGTTTCTGTAGAAATAAACTTAGATAGAATTTTCTATAGGAATAAAATTTGAAACAATTATCTTAAGAAATAAACATTTTGAAAAATGTTTCTATAGAAACAGAAATTTTGAATAATTTATATTAGAATTCATAAATTTTGTCGAAATTTTCTGAGGAACTAAAGTTGTTGAAGAAAATTTCTAGTAGAATATTAAAGTTTTGACACAATTTCTATATAAATAAATTTTGACAAATTTTCTATAGAAATAAAATTTTGACAACATTTTTTATAGAAATAAATGTTTGTCGATATTTTCTGTAGAAATAAAGTTTTTTTTTTTTGGGGGAAAAAAAGAAAAATTTCTATGAGAAATAAAATTTTGACAGCAATTCTCGCTAGTATAAATATAAATTTGACAACATTTTTTATAGAAATAAAATTTTTGACAACATTTTTTATAGAAATAAAATTTTGGGCAAATGTTCTATAGAAATAGCAATTTTGTCGAAATTTTCTATAGAAATCAAATTTTTGACAACATTTTCTAAATTTTAGAAATAAAATTTTTACAATTTTCTTATAGAGAATAGACAATTTTTTTACAAAATTTGACAAATTTTTTTTTGGAAATATTTTTTTACAGAATTTTTACAAATTTTCTATAGAAATAAAATTTTGACAAATTTTTCTATAGAATAGAAATTTGACAACAGTTTGCTACAGAATAAAAATTTCTGAATAAAGTTTTCTATAATGGCATACAATTTTGACAAAATTTTCTATTGAAATAAAATTGTGACAAATTTTGCTTCTAGAAATAAAAATTTTATGCAGAATTTCATATACGAAATAATTTTTTGTCCAAAATTTTTTAAGAATAAAAAGTTTAGTCATAATTTTCTTTAGAATAAAATTTCTAGCAAATTTTCGGATAGAGAATAAATTTTTCACAAGAATTTTTCTTTATAATAAAATTTGATAAAATTTTCTATAGAAATAAAATTTTGACAAAATTTTTCTGTAACTATAAAAAGGTTTGAGAAAATATTTCTATAGAAGATAAAATTGACTAAATTTCTATGACTGGACTTATTTGTATTCCTGGACATTTCGCAATCGCCCCTTTACACTCACCTTATCTCTAATATATTCATTGCCATGTTTTATGAAAACAAATTAAAAATCAATTGCTCTCAAACGGGCAAAGAAATATAGTGCAAAACAAAGTGGTCGAATTGGTTGCT
>PGFW01003492.1:28889-39760 GCA_003123925.1 Haematobia irritans
GTTTTAGTTGCTAATTTCTTGTATTAACTTTATTACACCAACCGAAGGCCGGCTACATTAACCCCTTTGGGTTCTGCCCAAAGAAGTACATGTCAAAAAGTTCAACCCAAAATTATTTTTTCCAAAAACGTTGTTTACGTTACCAACATCAAAAGTGTCTTAAATTTACGAGAATTTTTGCTATCTATACTTACTATGTTATATACTTTTAACGATTTGATATAACCTATACTCCAAGAGTTAAGAACATTGAATTCTAGCCAAATTTTGCTTACAATTTGAAATGTGTTCTTTAGACCCACGAAAAAAGCTAGGAATCATCAAATAAAAAATTAGTAGCAATCGTTTGTATTTTCCATTTTAAAAAGTATAAAATGCCAGTAATATTTAATATTATATTTTACTAGTTTTATTTAACGGGTTTCATCTTCCAAAGTCCATCGTTGAGGTAATGACAATTTTCCACTCCAATTCCTTTGTTAACCTTCGCACTGAAATGAATTAATTTGTTGGTATACGATTAGTTTCTATAAAATTTGTTTAATTATTTTAAAATATACAACAATACGACATAATGAATACGTTTTCTTATTTTCAAAAAAAAAAGAGACAAGAAAAAAATATTACCTGGTAACATTCGTACCAAAGAAGCGACTTTAGATGTATTCGATTCAACCATTTGAGCTTCATCCAAGCATACCCTATACCATTCAACCATCAATAGAGGAGTGTTCATTCGAATCGATTGCGGCTTATTTCTCATTGAACGCCCGCTTACATTTTCCTGTGTATAGTAGATTTCTCTTCCCAATAATTTATAGTCGGTAAGGATAACATCATAGTCAGCCAATTGATTGGGACTTATCCATTTACCAGAAACTGCACCATCATATAGGAGGACCCGTAAAGAGGGTTGTATGTGCCTCTTGATTTCAGAAAGCCATTGTGATTTAATGGAATTCGGAGATACAATAAAATGTTGGCCTTGGACTTTACCAGACCACACATTGCTATCACATCTTGCAACAAACCAGGGCATATATAGGGTTCGTTGATATCATCTTCATGATTATCGTTATATCTTGCAACACATTTGGTGTGTTGCCGATAATGAACATTTGCTACATTGAATTAATTTTTTCTTAGATTTTGATGAACATATGCAAAAAACTTCATTATCGGTACGCTTCCTTTTATGTTCCAACATTTGTGGTGTGTTGTTTCTTGATTCTGGGATATCGTTTATCGAGGATTGAGTAAAATTAAAGCTAAAATTTCCACAGTTTTCCCTAAAGCCCATTTCATCAGCCAATATACCTCCTGTGGGTAGAATAACTTCTGCAGGTTCATCTTGTACCACATATCTTGCATACTGATGCATGTATATTCGGTCCGTTTCTTGCTCGTCGATTTCGTCCTCGAGTTTGTCAAACAATGTATAATAGACTAAATCTTGCGGTGATCTTTCTTTTGTACACATCTCACATTACAACTTTTTAATTGATAGTCACAAAGCTTGGGCAAGAATTTTTGGGCAGTGGATAATTCTTTGTAATTTTGCCACTCCAAAGATTCGGCATTATGGCTGGTTTTGCAAAGATTCAAAAAGCTTGGTTGTTACATACGTTTTTTAAAGCCGTTTCATTACCATCGCTGCTATCTTCATCATTCTTTTCAGCGGATTTGGAGTCCTTATACTCATAGAACAATATACGGAAAAGTTCATCGAGAGGACTTACGGTTACTTTTCACATATACATCATTCTTGTATATACACAGCAGATCACCTCCATCTTTGGACTCCACAAACTCAAAAGTTTTCGATTTCGATCTTTCAGCTAAAATTCGTATGTTCCAAACAAAAATTTTATTATTGTCACAATCAAAAACAAGCAATGATGCAAACTTACCAAGTTTAATTATTTCAAGCAATCTTTCCTTTTCATATTCAAAGCATTCCAGGAAGGTCCATTGTTTGTTTCTATACACAAAACATTTGTCGTTAGTTTCATTTTCAATATTAATTTTAGCAATTTTCGACAAAACAATATCTTCACTCATTGTTGTTGTTTATATTTCTAAATGTCAGTGTTGCCAGATTATCACTTGTAGGTGTAAAATTGCAACACCCATCATTTTATGAATATTTCGTTCATTTATGGGGTATTTAACGCTTAAATTCAGTTGTTTAAGTTAAAGGTGAGTACTAAATTCGAGTTTAGCCTGTAAAATGAAAAACTTAATCAGTAAAAAAGGCATAAATTATACATCTTTGTTGCAAATTTTATTATAACTTGATGGGGAATAGCCCAAAGGAAATTTTCATGCATAATGTGCTCTACAGATTATCAGTTATTCCGGACGACAGTGCTCGTGTCGAACATATCCCATATATTGTGCACATTATAAGTTAAGTCCGAAAGCATAATCGATAATGCTGCATGTTTATGGGATCGATAACACATTTACCGATTATTTAGTCATCGCCGACAAGTCGTATCGATCCGACACACTGTAAGATTCTTTAAAAACACCGACATTCCGTCCGGAATAACTGATAGTCTGTAAAGCGCATAAGGTATACGATATTTTTACCGCGAAAAGCCTCCAACAATGAAAACTCTTTAAATTTGGAGAAACCCCAAGCTGGCAACCCTGTTTCAAAAGCGAGTATGATTTGTTTGTAAACAAATAACATCTGCAAACAAAAAACAACAAAAACTGCAATCAGCAGTTATCCGGTAAATGCATATGAGGTGACCATACGAATTTTTTGGCGGATGTGGCACGAAATATATATTGGGTTTTGAATTGTGAACACCACTAGTGAATCTTTTTACACTTGAGATTTGCAACAGATATGTATACAATGAAAATTTCGTTAGGACAATTTTTCCAATAGTTTACATTTTCTTCCATGAGAATAAATGCACCCCACACCAATTTGTTTGTATTTTATGTATATCTTATACACTTCAGGAGAATAGCAAAAAATGTACCCTAGTTCTTTTTTTTTAATTTTGTTGTATCTTGAAGATTTTCGATTATCACCCTAGATATTTCTTCTGTAATTTCGATTTAGATATAACATCTCTTCATAGGTCAAGCTTATTATTAAGTATGGATTCCCAGTATGCAAAAACTATTGAGTTTTGCTTATTACTGAAATATGTGTTTTATGTTTTAGTGCTATATACGTAGGTTTTCTAAGAATAAAAACAAACTTTAAAACTCCTACGATGTGCTTTTTTACTTACTATTTTCATAAGTTGAGGAGAAATAGAACTCATACGATGTTTTCGTACATTTCCCATAAAAGTATTTTTACAGTCATCATGTTGCTCGTTGTAAAATAGTTTTTCTAAATTATCAAATTGTATTCGATGTACAATTTGGGACTGTGGTGGAATACTTAATTCATCAGCTATTTGGGATTTACATGTTCTCCACATGCATTTTTGTAAAACTTTTACAAGCTCAAGGTCAGTATTCTGTTCGTCGCCATTATGCTTCGGCCGTAAAAAATCATGAACTAAATTCTTCCATGTAACCGTTTCAGCAACAGCATCGAATCCTACAAAATGTAAGAGTGGTTGTAGGTCATTGAGCGATCGTTGTATGGGAGTTCCCGTTACGGCCCATCGATTCACAGCTAAAACAAAGAGTAGAACATGAAATGAAAACGTTTTTCTTATTTTCAAAAAAAAAGAGAAAGAAAAAAATATTACCTGGTAACATTCGTACCAAAGAAGCAACTTTAGATGTATTCGATTCAACCATTTGAGCTTCATCCAAGCATACCCTATACCATTCAACCATCAATAGAGGAGTGTTCATTCGAATCGATTGCGGCTCTATTTCTCATTGAACGCGCCCGCTTACATTTTCCTGTGTATAGTAGATTTCTCTTCCCAAATATATTATAGTCGTAAGGATAACATCATAGTCAGCCATTGAATGGGACTTATCCCATTTACAAGAAACTGCACCATCATATAGGAGGACCCGTAAAGAGGTGTGTATGTGCCTCCTTGATTTCAGAAAGCCATTGTGATTTAATGGAATTCGGAGATACAATGAATGTTGCCTTGGACTTTACCAGACCACACATTCTATCACATCTTGCCAACAAACAGGGCATATATAGGGTTCGTTGATATCATCTTCATGATTATCGTTATATGTCTTGCAACACATTTGTGTGTTGCGCATAAATGAACATTTGCTACATTGAATTAATTTTTTCTTAGATTTTGATGAACATATGCAAAAAACTTCATTATCGATACGCTTCCTTTTATGTTCCAACATTTGTGGTGTTGTTTCTTGATTCTGGGAATATCCGTTTTATCGAGGATGTGAGTAAAATTAAAGCTAAAATTTCCACAGTTTTCCCTAAACCCATTTCATCAGCCAATATACCTCCTGTGGTATAGAATAACTTCTGCAGGTTCATCTTGTAACCACATATCTTGCATACTGATGCATGTATATGGTCGTTTCTTGGTCTTTCGCCTCGAGTTTGTCAAAACAATGTTAATAGACTAAAATTTGGAGGTGATCTTTCTTTTGTACACATCTCACATTACACTTTTAATTGATAGTCACAAAGCTTGGGCAAGAATTTTTGGGGCAGTGATAATTCTTTGATATTTGCCACTCCAAAGATTCGGCATTATGCGTGTTTTGCAAAGATTCAAAAGGCTTGGTTGTTACATACGTTTTTTAAAGCCGTTTCATTACCATCGCTGCTATCTTCATCATTCTTTTCAGCGGATTTGGAGTCCTTATACTCATAGAACAATATACGGAAAAGTTCATCGAGAGGACTTACGGTTACTTTTCACATATACATCATTCTTGTATATACCACACGCAGATCACCTCAATGCTTTGGACTCCACAAACTCAAAAGTTTTCGATTTCGATCTTTCAGCTAAAATTCGTATGTTCCAAACAAAAATTCGTATTTTGTCACAATCAAAACAAGCAATGATGCAAACTTACCAAGTTTAATTATTTCAGGCAATCTTTCCTTTTCATATTCAAAGCATTCCAGGAAGGTCCATTGTTTGTTTCTATACACAAAAAACATTTTGTCGTTAGTTTCATTTCATATTAATTTTAGCAATTTTCGACACAAAACAATATCTTCACTCATTGTTGTTGTTTATATTTCTAAATGTCAGTGTTGCCAGATTATCACTTGTAGGTGTAAAATTGCAACACCCATCATTTTATAGAATATTTCGGTTCATTTATGGGGTATTAACGCTTAAATTCAGTTGTTTAAGTTAAAGGTGAGTACTAAATTCGAGTTTAGCCTGTAAAATGAAAACTTAATCAGTAAAAAAGGCATAAAATTATACATCTTTGTTGCAAATTTTATTATAACTTGATGGGGAATAGCCCAAAGGAAATTTTCATGCATAATGTGCTCTACAGATTATCAGTTATTCGGACGACAGTGCTCGTGTCGAACATATCCATATATTGTGCACATTATAAGTTAAGTCCGAAAGCATAATCGATAATGCTGCATGTTTTATGGATCGATAACACATTTACCGAATTATTAGTCATCGGGCGACAAGTCGTATCGATCCGACACACATGTAAGATTCTTTAAAAACACCGACATTCCGTCCGGAATAACTGATAAGTCCCTGTAAAGCGCATAAGGTATACGATATTTTTACCGCGAAAAGCCTCAACAATGACAAACTGAACTTCTTAAATTTGTGGAGGAAACCCAAGCTGGCACCCCTGTTTCAAAGCGAGTATGATTTGTTTGTAAACAAATAACATCTGCAAACAAAAAACAAACAAAAACTGCAATCACGCAGTTATCCGGTAAATGCCATATGAGGTGACCATACGAATTTTTTGGCGGATGTGGCACGAAATATATATTGGGTTTTGAATTTGTGAACACCACTAGTGAATCTTTTTACACTTGAGATTTTGCAACAGATATGTATACAATGAAAATTTCGTTAGACAATTTTTCCTTTACATTTTCTTCCATGAGAAATAAATGCACCACCGACACCAACATTTGTCTTGCTATTTTATGTATATCTTATAACTACTTCAAGGAGAGCATAAGCAAAAAATGTACCCTAGTTCTTTTTTTTAATTTTTGTTGTATCTTGAGATTTCCGATTTCCACCCTAGATATTTCTTCTGTAAATTTCGATTTAGATATAACATCCTCTTCATAGGTCAAGCTTATTATTAATTATGGATTCCAGTATGCAAAAACTATTGAGTTTTGCCTTATTACTGAAATAGTGTGTTTTATGTTTTAGTTGCTATATACTTTTTCAAAAAACGTTGTTTTTACGTTTACCGCAACATCAAAAGTGTCTTAAATTATACGAGAATTTTTGCTATCTATACTTACTATGTTATATACATTTAACGATTTGATATAACCTATACTCAAGAGTTAAGAACATTGATTCTAGCCAAATTTTGGCTTACAATTTGAAATGTGTTCTTTTAGACCCACGAAAAAAGCTAGGAATCATCAAAATAAAAATTAGTAGCAATCGTTTGTATTTTCCATTTTAAAAAGTAAATAAATGCCAGTAATATTTATATTATATTTTACTAGTTTTATTTAACGGGTTTCATCTTCCAAAGTCCATCGTTGAGTAATGACAATTTTCACTCCAATTCCTTTGTTAACCTTCGCACTGAAATGAATTAATTTGTTGGTATACGATTAGTTTCTATAAAATTTGTTTAATTATTTAAAATATTGTGTAATTGTCGTATATACAATGTTGGCAGCGGCACAGGGGAATTTTTTGATGGTATGGTTCAGAGAACTACACACCGGTCGGTTTTTTTTTCCTAGAGTTTATTGTCTTTGTTTTCGAGAGACCAACACTCATACTAACAAAAACCGACAGTCGTCGGTTGCATTGGATATTTGTGGTTGAAATATTTTTTTACCAATTGGTGTTTTAAGATTGCAAATATTGGTGTTTACTAAATACACTGGTCGGTTGCGGTAGAGTCGCAGCCGTTCTCCTGGTATGGTTTACACTTCGATACTATTTATTCAATGAATAGGTATCACTGTGGACTATATAGGTCGTAACTGGTGTAATTACTATACTTTTATACTTATTACTATTGTCTCAGATCCGTGTACTATTATATCTTTTAAAATACAACAATTATTTTTAGATGCAAAATTGGAATTGGATTATTTGTGTCTCCTGTGTCCGTAGTCACGTGACGACTCATGAAGCGCTTGTATTCAAACATTATTTTTAATTTAATTTTTTAATTTAAACGAATACAAAACTCGCCAAACGACTAACCCCCGTCTTCATGAAGTTCGTTATTGTTTCCGTTAACTAATGAACTTTTAAACCGTATTATGGACATAGCTGCCACCCGTTGCCTATAAATTCCATATGTCAGTTAGGAAGTTAACTGCCGAAAAATTTTCAGTTAAAGTTAACCGGAGAGAAGATATTTCCAATTTACTTTTTGTTAACTGGAAGTTTAAGCCTAACGGAGCTACTTCAATCACAATAAAAACATTTTATAGCTAACTGGTTAAAGTTCCAAATACGATCATCTAATATTTTGTTTGCTGTTATCCTTAAATTGAGAAATATTCGGATTTTTAGCAAATACAAACTAAGTCTTTATATATTGTTTCTATTATGTTCGATAGCTCCTAGTTGAATTTTTTATTTGTTTCAGTAACACTAAAACCTGCGTAATAGAGTTTAAAAAATAGCTGAAAGCAATTGCTATTTCAGTAAATTGTGAATGATATCTCTTTTTCAGCAGGAATTTTGCTACATTAGCAAATTTTCGTATCAACTAACAAATTTTTCTTTTTTGATGCATGTAGCGTTGGAAAATTCGAACGGAGGTGATGAATATCAATAAAGGGTTATCCGGTTATGTTTGCAGTTTAATAATTAGATAACTTCAATAACTTAAAACGAGACGTAATGGAAGGGGTCATAGGTTAGTTAGTTTTGGACATGACAATCATTGTACCACGGTGGATTTTGCTAAATTACACTAGGAAATCAATTTCAATGATGAGAAATATTACTAGCTTGCTTTAGTTTTTAATATAGAGTAAGTGAAAATTAAATTTCATCTATAAATGAATCCAATTTAATTGATGATAGTATAATTCTCGGAAGAAAATTTACCAACATTTAAAGTAAAGTGACCAAGCATTTATTTTACACGGGTCTTACATATCATCAGTTGATAAAGTGGTTATGCCAAATAGCCAATGCGTGCTCTTTGCCTTCAGCCATAATGGCGACAACAGTGTTCTTTTCTGCCGGTGTCATCATTGCTCCAGGAGATGTTAAGCCAGGACACATGATATTTGCTCCGCTCAGGACAAAACGAATGGCACCTTCATAAAAACAACAAACGAACACTATTAAAGTATCTCAATTTTTAAAGTATACGCGAATATTTACCTTTGTCCACCTGCTGCATGTTAACAAAGTAAGGAAATTTGTGAATAATTTCAGTTGTTGGCATCCAATTAGTGACCCTCACGTTGTCTAAAGAATATCTGCTCGCCGGCTCCATTTCAACAGAATTCAATGTGATCATGACTTGAAGCAATTGTGGATATAATACGATAATATGGTGAGCGCCCAAAATTAATTTACCATTTCGCAATGCGGTAGCTGTCCTTTTTCGGCAAAACCAACTCAAGGTGAGACTCTAAATGTGGGTATAGTTCTAGGAGTTTGGCACGTATTCCTTTTTGTACCGATGACTTGAGCTGCTGCCAGCAGATGACAAACCTCTTTTTTCTTCAAATCTATAATTGTTTCGTTTTATAAATCTACAATAGGGCAAGAACTAAAAAATTCCTTACTTTTTAAACATGGTTAAGATTGATTTTGATTTGATGAATTCCAAGACACGAATTTGCTAAATGAATGGGTAATCGATAATTACGCCTCTCGATATCGATAGCAGATCGACACAAGGTTGCCGAAATTGACAATCAACATGCAACCACTAGAATAAATAGATCAACGAAGAGAGCGAACTGTGAAGCGAAACTGCGTCAGTAGGTGGCAGTGCAAGAGGAATTTATCTATTGTCATGCAGTTTTTTGTCGGCGCTTCTCTCAAATATCATACAGTTTGCGTCGGCGTCACCCAGTTCAGTTCTCTGTCGGTTTAACGAAACTGGGGGAAATTAGTATTTAGACACTACTTTGTTACAAAAAATTGTGTGGATTTACGATGAATGTACTGATGAACGCCTATGAAAGGAAAATGTGTAATTAAAAAATATTCATGATTACTTTTAATTACTATATTATTTTATTGAATCATTGGTATAATGATATGCACAAACCTTCATGGATGTCAGAAATTAAATGAGAATTAAATCAATTAATGAAAATTAAAATCAGGCCTAGTAGAAACGCGGTCTATCAAGTGAACTGTTAGATGCTTAAACTCATTGAATGCATTGCAATGTACAACTTGCTTTTACATTTTTTATACCCTCCATCATACGATGGGGGATATATAACTTTGTCATTCCGCTTCTAAGAGCCCCATAAACGTATATATATTCTGGGTTCGTGGTGAAATTCGAGTCGATGCTGAGCATGTCCCTGCCCGTCCGTCTGTTGAAATCACGCTAACTTCCGCGACGGAAACAAAGCTATCGACTTGAAACTTGGCACAAGGTAGTTGTTAGTTGATATACGGTACGGATTGGTATTCGAAAATGGGCTCATAGTCGGACCACGTGATTACGTGACAGCCCCCATATTGAAACGGAACCCCCAAATTTGGCCTTTCCGGAGCCTCTAACGAACAAATTTCATCCCATCTGGCTGGCAGATTTTGGTATGTGGGTGGCTGTAATATAGCTGATTTCTGAATACGCATCTACATAATCGGTCCAGTTAAATTACATATAGCCCGCCATAGTAATCGACATCCCGCAGATTTGCGACCTCCAGAGCCTCCTTGGAAGGAGAAAATGCATCCGATCGTTGTTGAAATTAGTGACGTGGTTGTTGTATAAGTAGTCTCTCACAACACATGCACAAATTGGATCAATTCCGGTCTTTTAGTTATATATAGCCGCATGGCCAATCACACCGGCGGCCGAACAGGATAAAAAATTGGTCTATATCGCTAAAGAATAATCTACCCCCAAACTTTGTAATTTCTATAGAAAAATTTCGTTAAAAAAAAACAATTGTTCTTATAGAACATTTGTTGTTTGCAAATTTTATTGTGCCCTACAGGATATTTTTGTCAGACATTTTATTTCTATTAGGAAAGTTTGTTACGATTTTTATTTCTATAGTAAAAGTTTGTCAAAATTGTCAATTTCTTGATAAATGTTTGTCAAATTTTTATTTCTATAGAAAACTTTCTCAAAATTCTTATTTCTAATAATATTTTAACGCGAATTATGCTAAGGCATTGATATAGACCATTTCACGTTATTGAGGGTATCGCAGCCACACTGATTCATAAATTGGCTTGGAAACTAGAGTAAATGTCCAGATTTTACTCCTCGTAATGGATTTACTGTAACAGATTAACAGATTTTCAAATCAGGCTCTTTATTTCCATCATTTCTACACGAAATGTTTATGATTTGTCAAAAAACTCCAAACAAAATTAGATGTTATAAATCCAGAATCTGAATCTAAGTCTTAATGTTTACCTGTCGGGACAAAACGTACTGGTTGAGAGAATCATTTGCTCATCAAATCGACCCGACTTTTCTATATATTATCAAGTAACAGCAGTTCCCATAGAGTATGTTAATCTTATTTACTCGCTATGCATGTCGGTTGCAACTGATGCAGGTTATCCAAT
>PGFW01003493.1:0-16678 GCA_003123925.1 Haematobia irritans
CCTTAGCGTGTGATGCTAGCCCAGTTGGCATAGCGGCAGTGTTGTCACACATCATGGATGGCCAAGAACGCCCAGTGGTTTTTATTTCAAGAGCGTTAACCAAATCTGAGCAAAATTAAGAGACAGGAGCCATCTGGATTGAGAGGCATTAGCTATTGTATTTGCAGCCGACAAATTTTTTACATACCTTCACGGTAGAGAGTTCATACTGATAACAGACAACCGACCTTTATCTAGGATCTTCCATCAGAATTCCAAAACCCCGGCGATGACATCAGCGAGACTTCTGAGATACGCATCGTTTCTGCAAAACTTCAATTACCAAATTCAGCACAAAAAGTCGGATAAAATTGTTAACGTGGATTGTTTGTCGAGGGCCCCATGGACGGGAGAATACAAAGTTCAAATTCCCTGTCTTTAAGGCGAATGAGGAGGTAAACGCAATTCAAGACCAGGTAATAAATGAAATATCAACGTTTGCAGTTACTGCTATGTCTATAGCGAAAGAAACAGAAAATGATCCAGATCTTTTGGCGTTGAAGGCAGACTTGATGAATGGAAGCAATTGTGATCCAAGTTATTCAATCCATGCGGGCATAATCTTCAGAGGAAACCGCGCTGTTATCCCATTGAAATTGCAAATCGAAGTTTTGAAGGATTCGCACCGGACTCACGTTGGAATCGTAAAAATGAAGCAGTTAGCGGAAATATTGTTTTTGGAAGGGAATTGATGATCATATTGAGCAAGCAAATGGTGATGGTGAAATCGTGTAAGAACTGCGCTGACGTTCAAAGAATCCCGCCAAAAGCACCAATACATCACTGGGAGGAACCATCTGAAAATTTTCAACGAGTGCAATAGATTATGCTGGACCATTTCAAAATCATCATTTCTTCGTGCTTGTGGATGCCAAATCGAAATGACGGAGTCCGTGTTATTAAGAATGGGCCAACGTCTGAGAAAACCATAATTTTATTAAATGAGATATTTGCAACCCACGGATTGCCGCAAGTAATTGTGTCTGACAATGCAAAAAATTTCTTCAGAGTAGCACGTTCCACAGTTATTGCGCTAGAAACGGCATAGTTCAGAAATTTATAGCTCCAGGACATCCAGCTACAAATGGGTTAGCAGAGAGGTACGTGCAAACTCTAAAGAGGAAATTGAAAGCTATGCAGGATGAAAACACAGACTTAGGACTAAAGGTGCGACAAATATTGTGGCCGTATAGAGCTACTCCGATGGCAAATGGTAAGACGCCAGCTCAGCTATATTTAGGAAGAGATATAAGGATATCTTTAGATGCTATGCGACCCCAAATTGCCGACTCAAGTCGCTCTAAAAAGGTGGTACCATCAAGGCAATTGAGCGTGGGATATAGGGTCCAGGTACTGTGGTATAGCGGAAATAAAACTACTTGGAGATTTGGTCATATTATTAAAAAAATTTGGACGATTGCATTATCAAGTTCAAATGGACAACGGATACAAATTGAAGAGGCATGTGAATCAAATCCAAGGTAGCTAGCGACACCGTAATGGAAACAGTTTTGGACCACAGAGATAAGCCCAGTCCTTCCATCGAGGAAGTTAGAGTACAGCGCCAAATGTCCCAGCCTGATTTACCGGACGAATCTAGTCTTGATGGGAGAGTTATGAATCCAGTAGGTACTTCAAGGCGCTCGGGACGAAATCGAAGGCCTCCAGCGTATTTTTCAGACCAACATGTACGATATAACGCGGGGAGAATTGTGGTATTTCATATATAATTTAGGCAACCTAGTATTTCTAGTTATTCTCCTCTCATTCGACATTGCCTCAATAGTCAGCATATGTGCTACATACACATAAGTTTTTAGTCCCGTTTAGATTCATAGTTGCTACATGGCTTTAGCTTGATGTTATTCTTAAATAAAAGTACAATGTATAATACAAATCATAAAGCGCGTGTATTATCTTTATTTGTGGAGACATAACAATAGTACTCAGAATTTATTGTTGTACCCTTTTGCAGATAGTCAATCAATAAAATACCTTTCAAGTCCCAAAAAACCGTTGACATAACCTTACCTGCCGATTGAATTGTTTTTGCCTTCTTTGGCCACCTTTCCTCAGCTTCAGTCATTGTTTGGATTAGTTTTTTTTGTCTCTGGAGTATAGTGGTGGATCCATGTCTCATCAACAGTTATGACGCTTAAAAAAATGTTCATTCTTATGGGCGTTTTTTGATTCGATGCTTAACCAAATTCGGATTCCCATCTTACAGAAAGCTGTTTACATCTGTAGTTATTCATCGCAAAAGTTAAATGGACTCATATTTGGGAAGCCATGATATTAGCAATTTCACGCATCTTTTATTCGTCGATCATTTAATACCATATCATGCACTTTGGCTACAATTTCTGTTGTTGTTGCTGTTTTTGGACGTTTAAATTCACGTTTAAATTCATCAACCCAATTTTTCTGTTGCATATGAAGGAGCACTTTCAGTTAACACATTCACCATATCATGAAAGAATTTCTTGCCCGATTAAACCTTTTTTATGTAATATTTAACGACAGCACGGCATTTGCTAAATTATTCATTGTAAAAAAATATGCGGATGCGTCTTTCTTGAACACCGTTGTCTATTATGAAGAGTTGCCAGATCGAAACAAAATTTAACATGTGCTTCATACAGAGATGGAAGTTTCCAAACACTTAACCTTTTTTTCTGTTTATACCGCGCTTTTGTTGCTAGAGCTAAGAAGGTTCCGAACTTGCCTCGTAATATAGTCGGCCCGCCGCCTTTAGGACTTTATTACTTGTGTTTATTCGTTTTTAAAATAAAACATTAAGTTGGACTGCCATAAGTTCAGCGTCTATTAATTTTTAGCTATGGGGAGCTATAGCCCGCCCCTATGGGAAATTGTACTAAGCTTACGCTAATGACGGTGATCATTGTTCAAAGGAGACCTTATCCTTTAGCTTCAAATTTTTTCGTGGTGACAGCCCTAATGGGGACAATCCTACTTTTATTCTATGTTTTCAGTTACAGATACAATGCAACTAGTATCTGTTACTAACATAACTCATATTTGCATTCGTTACCGTTTCATTACGGGTACTTATCATACCATATATTATTTTTCATTATAATTCGCATCATTCGCATATTATACTTCGATTTGCATAAGTTCATACTGTTAGTAATTATTTAATAGTATCTTAGAAGTAAACCTATTAACGTGTTGTTATCTTTATTCAAAACAAACAAAATGTCCAAAAAGCAATTGCTCTATTAGTAATCTATCGAAAAAACACTCCACTATTTGCACACATGATACTGGCCGCTTGGTGTGACTTTCCCTCCCCTTTCCAGAACCCTTAGCTACGCAATTGATGCTCCTTCACTTAAGGCTAGATACTTATCCTGTTTATTACGAATACGATGTTCATCTCAAATAACTCTCTTCTAAATTCCATAACAAAGCACCAAATCGACTCAAACTAAAATAAATAAGAAAAAATCTCGCCTTTTAATTTGAAAAACGTCAATTTAAATAATGAAAACTGTGATTTATTTAACTGATGAATACGACAAACTCTATTTAGATACATTAAAAAATAATAATTTGTTTTCTTCTCTTATATACATGCGATAATTTAATGGAATGTTCTATTAAGAGAGCTTAAACAATATCAATTAAGGTGAACGTGTTTTAAATTTAAAGATTTTAAATTATTTTTTTACAATTAACAAATGTAAGATATAGATTAAATGATATTTCCCGTTCTGTTGCATATATTCTGAAACATATCATTTTGGATTCTTTTCTTAGCGCCGGTTGCCTGCGTTGTTCTTCCTAATTCAGATTTAATTTTACAAATTTTTGGCGACTTCGTCATTATTACGTTGAGATAATATAGAGAATGTCCAACCAGTATTCCATTCCATATGAATTCGTTCTTTGCAATGGGACACACCAACAAGACAGGGAACCTTTTCCGAATATATGCTTTACAGCGGTATAACTGGCAACACCAAGCTAGCGGTCAATCATCTTGCCGAAAGCAATAATTTTCGACACATATGTGAATTCAAAAAATCTAGTTGTTCCTCTGGTACCAATTGTAAAATTAAATGATTCGGTTATTTCGGGGACCAATTATTCGACTTCGAGCTTAGTTGCAAATTTCGTTTTTTCTTGTAATTTGACAATTAAATTTATTCAACAAAAGGACGAAACGAATTCCCGATGTATTGCCATTAACATCATTTTGCCAGCTACAAATCTTTGACATTAACTTTGGAATTCCCCAAAGTGCCAGGTCTGAGTACAAATCAATGTAAGAAATTTCGCCAACACTTTTCTTTGCATATCGCGATCTGGATCTAAAATTGGCATGAGATAAAAGTTTAATTAGTGTTTTCCTCATTTGTGTATAAAGACTCAATGCGTATCGCAAACTTGTAAGCTCCTGAGAGGATTTTCAAAACGTTTTCTTTAGTCCATTTCCCCGCAAGTCGCATGGAAATACTGTTTGATAGATACTAAGCCACCATCTAGGACTGCACATTGTTTTAGTTGACAAATTTTTTTCGACTTCTTTGGAGATATCCATGACACCACTCAAAGCACTTTTTACGTCTTGTTTTCCAGCCTATGTGACCTTAACAGCCGCCCATATCTTCAATTTGTGCATTGGAAGCGAAGATTTTCGCATTGTCAAGTTAAATTTTGAACATCATTGATTTATCCGTCCATCGGTTGGCAACACAAATGGTTTTCTCCAATGTCCGCATCACTATTTTCCACAGTTCTTTCAAAAGCCGTTTGAGTACGGTCTTCTCGCATGACTGTGCAAAAAGGGTCAGGGACCCATCTAAAAGATCCATTAATGGCCGTAGAACTTCGTCAGCCTCCACGGCTACGACATTACTGTTTATTTTTTCCCCAGCAACAGAACTTCCTTTCACAGCGAGTAATATCTCCAAGTTCTCTCAAAGACTGTGTAATGCTGGTTCAAGGCTATCTGAAATTGGGACGCTAAATCATTCGAGGGGCACGAGTTCAAATTTGCTAGGTAATTCTTGAGAATTATTTGCGCAGTCTCTTCAATTATCGCCTCCCATTTGATTCGAACATTTTCCATTGAACCGCAGTTGTTGAATATTGTTTCATTAAAATGCAAGCAATGCGTTCATCTTTTGTGTGTTCTGGAAATTCTTTTTTAACAATATCAGCATAAGCAATTAACACTTTTACGATAGTTTTAGCAAAGCGTCTCATGTATCGTTTCCATATTTCAGGATCTGGACACTCGAGCTTGCTAACAACATCGAAGCATTGTGTTAGTTGTGTAAATACATCAACTACCGAATTTGAAAAAAGAGAATGTTCACTTACTTCGTGAAATCCATTCCTATTTTATCGACGGTTAAATGCCCATAAAGGTACTCCAATGATACATATCATTCTCATTAAGCCACTGCATAACGAATGGTTCCAAACCAAGCTGCGGTATTCTGAATTCGCCACTTTGTGTGGGAAGCTCACCTCTTCTACATAAGTTGCTGTATAACCATTTCACCGAAAATGCAAATTCATGTATGGATGAAGATTTACCATAAATCGATGTTGTCTGTTCTTTAACATACTTCATATCAAACGGCAAACAAGCTCCACATTGTAAGCCGCTGATAACTGGCCAATGTTTAATTCTTGTGGGAATTGATTAAGGACAGTACCATAACTGTTCTTATCTTCATCAATCACTGAAACTATTAATGCTATTAATTTATGCCAAAAATCAACGCTATCTAACTTAGGTCCATGGTCGTCAGATTCGCGCTTGGCCTCGTTTGGATCCACCTGAAATTCCCTGCTATACATGTTTCGTAACAATTTTTCGAAAAAGAAATTGGTAGGGATCTAGACAGCTTTAACGCAATCTTTAACGACTGTGCTTGCTCGTGGTGGACTCGAGAGCTCTTGAACTTTCATTCGAAAGAATGTAATGCTGGTAAGTAAATCGACGGTTGATTTTAAATCCATCAATTTTTCCTGACTAGATGCAGGAAAGTTATTACGGTACATGGATAAATCTATACGCAAGGAATTGTGCAATTGATCAAGCAGTTTGACAAACTTTTCTTTACCAAACGATTGCTAGCGGCCAAAACGACGCTTGCAGATCACCGGTCTGAGTGATCGATGTTGTGTGAGCATAGTATGCATTAATATTGGCTAATAGGGTACTCATAACTGCGGGTACGCCAGGACACAAATATTTTGCAGATAGGCAATGAAAGTGTGTCATAGCTTGATAAATATTTTCTATGCCATAACGCATAGCAAATTCGTCAACAATTTCTTCTGGAATTTCATCGAAATATAATTTCCAAGCGATCATCTCCTTTTTGTTTGGCAATTTACCATTCCACTATTTTCTTAACAGTAGATAATGGAAAAGATTTCGAAATGTATAAACATGTATACTGCACATGATAATGAGCAACTTTTCCTCCGCCTTTTATTTTCAAACTGATATGTGCAGGACGAATAGCTCCGGAAACTGCGGATTTGTCAGTGCGTTTTTCTAAATTATACCACACGTCCATTTCACCAGACAAAGTACGGACTTCAATTATTGTTTGACCGAGGAAATCATCGGACTCACGAGTAAGTTTTTGTCTCAATTTTGATTTGAGGTCATTGTCTTCATCCCAAAACACGGACCTTAATACGGTCAGATGAATTGTGACACTCAAAATGGAATTTTTCATTCCAAACTGGATTTAATTCTTGTGGCATTGTTCGTGTGCGTTTTTTTACTTTACTGACTTGCACGGTCACATATGGATCACTGGTACCGCTTTTATCCTTCGCTATTAAGCCTTGTGCACATATCACTGTTATGGCTATTTTGGCGGACCATTTACTAGTTCCATCTAAAACACTTTGTTTCATTGCTTTCATATGGCCTGTATGATTTTTTTCTTCAATATTGAAAACAGCTCGTATAAGTTCGAATATTTCTGGTTTTTCTTCTTCCCGTTGCTTCATGCGCTCCTTCATGGCAGTTATTATAGAATGTGCTTTATCTTCAGCGCCATGTTTAGAGCTTTTTTCTGCTGCTCTTTGCAAACAATCTGCATTTAAAAGATCTTTACACTTTTCATGGCATTTCACACCGCATTCCGTACATCGGACTCCTTGCCGAGCTATACCCCAAAGTAGCCCTTCACATTCATAGCAATAAGTTGGAGATGTGGCCGTCCAAAGAACGAAGTTGTGTGGAGTTGTTGACGAAATTGGATATATTAAAGCTTGTAGTGCTTTTTTATATACGTGCATTTTCAATTCCTCATCATTAAGAGTGGCTCTTGGCACAGCTGAGGTGAGTCCAGCATTTCTCTTTATAGCTGCCATCGTAATTTCGGAGACCAAAGGTATAGATTTTCGACGAGGTCTAATATCTGGCATACTGTCAATATTGCTATAAAATGGATTATCGCCAGGGTGACCGTTAACTCGCATCCCGGCAGAACCTGATCCTCCTCCGTTGTTGAGTTGCATAATTATCTTGTTATAAGCCCAGTGCCAACGTTTAATTGCGGTTATTTCCGGTTTTCGCTTCGACATTTGCATATGGCCGCTGACAACTTCCTCAGTTTCACCACGCATTAGTTTCTTCTTGCCAGAAAGGTTTCTCATAGCAACTTGAGTATCGTTCATTGGAAACTCATCGTCATCTATGATGACATTACTGGATTTACGACTAAGAGACTTTGAAGGTGACTCCACTGTGTCGTGTAAACCAATTGATGAAATTTCATCTTCTTCATCTTCCTCTAATATAATACTGTCCTGCTTCTTCATATGTTGACGTCCATAAGATTGTTCGTTCAAAGCAATTTGTTCCGAGTCATTGCACTGTTGATTGTCTGCAATGGTTGTCTTCATTGACATATTCACTTGGTTGTTGATAGAACTCTTTGCACTTTCATTTGAACTTTCCTCATAGATGCCACTACCGTCGCTATTGCATAAATCGTCAACGTAGTCTTCGCTGTTGTCATTTGAAAGATTTCGATGATATTCCGTAAGTTCTTCTACATATGTTAACGGTGGCATTTGATTATTCTGAGCAAATTTCGAAACTTCATTTCTACGGATTTTCAAATTATTTCCTTGAAGCTCTTTGTTTTCCACGTTTTTATATTCATCGTCTGCTTCAAAATAATCATCTTGGTAATCATAACCACCATTAGTGTGTTCAAAATATGCATTTTTAGACATTGGTATTGCCGACGATTGTGCTGCATGCTGGGCATCTAAATAGTAATCATCCTGTCCATTATCGATATCGTAACTCGGTGTCCGTTTTAACTGGAGAGATTTGCTATGAATACCTTCATTATTATCGTAAATCTCTGCAGGTTGTTTAATTAATATTCCCGATTTACCATTGATGATGGGCAGTTTTTTGCCAGTCGATCCAGCTGTTGGCACAGTCGGCAATAATTTAACTTGCTGATTAAAATGTTTTTGGTTTTGATTACCATTGGAATAGGGACTATCATCGTGCTCGACAACGTCTCTATAATGTTGTGATGTAGCTATACCTTCGTTCTGTGGTGTAAGACCATTTTTATAGCTATTATCATTTGCAACAGTCATTGGTGAAGATGAATATGTTGTTGTAGAAGACGAATATATTTGATTTTGCTGCAGTTGATTAATATTTTGAGCGTCATCTTTTGTTTCCACTTCCTGCAAAGATAAATTGGCTTGCACATTTTTTTGTACTTTTGTACTAGCTATAGAAGCCCCTTGATTGAGAACTTGAGTAGCTGTCTGCATAGCTACAGCCGCCTTTCCAAAAAATGAGCCAAACATTCCGCCACCGCCGCTTCCAGGTTTTGATGCTGTTGTTGTCGCTGCTGGTTTAGATACATGCGACGTAATACTCGATAGGGACGGCAACAAAGAACTCGAAGTGGTTTTAGTACTGGCTACGGAAACAGTAGCACTCGTAGCAATTGCACAGGTGTTTCCTGTTCTAGTAGTTGAACTTGTTACATATTTAGCTCCGCTAGTCAAATTTCCCGCTGCGGTCACATAACTATATTCATTCATATCAGCGTAACTATTGGTGCAAGTATGGGAGGAAAATACATTTTCGACATTTCCAGTAGTGGTCCCCACATTTATATCTTGTTTAAAGCCCATGTCGTCCTGCATATAATCATAACTATTTGTAACTTGACAATATTCCGACGGGGTTTGAGTAGTATAGTTTACGTCTATATCAATTCGTTCAACTACTGTATTAATAGTTGAAGACCCATTAAACTGTCTCTCATTATCTGTTTCGCTGTAGTTATTATTGACAATGCAACCGTTAGAAAAATTGTTGTTGTGCATTTCATCGGTGCGCGATGAATCCGCTGTTAAAGCTACTGTTGAGTAATAAACTACTGGTTCAGATGAAACTGCGGTTGTTGAACATGTTTGGTTGGCATCGTCACTTTGTGGTGGTTTGTACGAATCTTCATTCGGATTCTCCATTGAAGTTGTTGTATTGTTGCTTTTGTTCCCTGGAGTTGATGTTGCAGGTGTTGATTTGGTAGCAGCTGCTATCAAACTGCCCATATTTGGCACTAATTTGGAAGCCAACCCAAAACCAAAACCCTTCTTAGAAAATGTAGACTGTTGGGAGTCATCTAATACTCCCTCTAGACCACCCTTTAGACTTTGTGAAATGCCACCGAACATATTTGATGCTTTACTTACAGGTGTTGGAGCAGTTGATTTTGCTGTGCTACTAACGTTCGGTGGTTTGTAATATCCACTTATCGGAGACTCACTACTTCCAATAATACTAGTGGTATATACATTTTTTTTTGTATTATCATCGTCACATATTGTTGCTGAATATGTTGGGACAATTGGTGCTGCCGTAATACAAGTAGATGTTGTATCGGTAATACAGTCTAATTTTGTAGGTGCATTAGTAGTGCTACATGTCGTTGTAGCAGTGGATGAAGTATCTGATATCAATGAAGTGAGATCAACGTTGAAACTGTTGTAAAAGCTATCATCAAAGTCAACTTTTGGTAAAATAGATTCCGTTGCGTATGATGTAATTGGGAAACTAACGTCGTTTTTAACATCAACGTTTTCTGATTTTGTTGTTTCCGTATTTGGCAATATCTCACTTTCGGCTGGTGTTAGCGTACTGTCCACCGATTTAATATCTGTGGAAAATGACGTAATATATCCACTGCCCTCGGAGGTATCAGCAAACAACTTCATACTATCGCTAAATTCCACTGTCGATAAAGAATCTGTATCTGTTATTTTGTAAGTATTAAAATAATCATTTGTATCATTTAGCGAACTAGACAAAAGGAAATCTGTTATATAAGCGGGCAATTCCTTTGTCTCAGGAGCTGTTGTCTCTAAAACTGTGATTGGAGAGACAGATGAACAATTCTTTGATTTTTCGCTTTCCGTCGGTGAGACTGCGCAAGATATATTACTAGAGAAAAAGGATGTAGCAGATTCCTTAGGTTCATCATTTAAAGATTTCACTTTATCGCTTTGGATAATAGTATTTTCTTCACTGTTATCCGCTTTTGTTAGTGAAGGTGAGCATTTCGTCAGAGAACAAGTTAAGGAAAATGATGAATCCGTGTAAGGATATTTCGATGAATCTGTCGCTGACGAAACATAATTATTTGTTGTTTGTAATAAATAGTCTTCAAATTTGTCACTATACAATTTTAAATAAGATGTAGCCTCCCAAGGTTCACTTTCCGCCTCTTTAACAGTTGTGGTAATGGGTTTATTATATGTTGTTGACGATAAGGTGTTGTACTTCAATGGTGATGATACTGATATCGTTGTAAGGCTTACATTTGTTGTGGACGTACATGTGTATGAGGCGAGATCTACATTACTAGGGCTACGGCTATGTTCTGATATTCTGAAACAATTTTTCTTGGAGTCGTCATATGTCTTTTCGTAGAATGGTTTACTATATGTGGTTTTAAGAACATCTAAGGATTTCGGTTGTGCTTCGGAAGATGTTACATCTGGAAACGTTATTGTCGACAATGGTAAAGGAGAAAATCCTAAGTAATCTATGTTATGATATGCTGAGCTAGGAACAGAAATGTCAGTAGATTTACTGTTGTCGCTGTTCTTTGTGCCTTTAAAGTCGATTGCATCTATGAAATTTGATGTGGATATTGTCAAGGAATCAGTTAATATTGCATCGGACTGAGTTGGACTCAAGTATAATTTGGAACTAATGTCAATTAAAGATGAATATTTATTACATGATGCTGACTCAACGGAAGATACTTCGTTAACTGATTTTTCCAAAGTTGGCGAGAGTTTATTCACAGAATCAAATTTAATAGTGTCTGGCAAAATAGACTTTTCTGATGAAATTTCTGAAGTAATGACATCATGAGTTTGATCATCGCGAATGGGTTGTATTGGTGGTGATGTATACATCAATACCGCATCTTCCACGTATTCATCGACTTCTATCTCCTCCACATTAGTCTTTTCATAATTTGGTATAGAATCATCGGAAATCTTTTCGTAGTAGTTGCCACCTGCATTGTCATAAAAATTGTTGTTTTGATTAAAATTATTATCGTAATTTCCCCTATAGTTGGTGTTAAACACAAGGCGCTCGCTATTATCCACCACATTATCTGCTGAAACATTATTACTCGGGAGAGCAGTTGTGATGTTTGTTGATGTAAACTTGTTTAAACAAAATGACGACGAGGGCGCATTAGTCTGACTAAATGGTAGATACGAGGGCGTTGATTTTGATGCAGTTGTATTGGGCATCAATTCGTCATTTTTCAAATCCATTAAATGTTGAGAATTCGATACTAGACCTATCGTTGACGATTTTTGCACTGTTATAGGAGACTGGGGCAATTGTTTACTTTTTACCCTCGTAGTAGTTAGCGGTGTAATGGGTAATTTTTTTGATGTTTTTGACATTCCATACAATGAGATATTAGTATCTAATGCCGATGTCTCTGTTGTCGATATGTCACAATATTTTAAATTAGCAGATGATATAATTGGGGAAGATGAAGATAACAAAAGAGATGTGGGAGCAGCAATTGGTACAGATGGTACTTCTGCAACATTAGCTTTCGCATTTGCGTAGGAACGAGATTTAAGATCATAATTTGAATCGGCATTGCTGTTTAAGGAATAACCACTACTGTTGTAATCGTACGATGAAACATCAAATAGGTTTGAATGTTTCGTTATAGAATAATACTCTGTCCCACTTGTCGCTGTTGCGGATGATTTTGTTGATAATTCCGGCTTCTTTACGAGATGTTGTGGTATGCGCGTTTCACCGCTTGCAATGACAGAAGCCGTAGTCATTGCAAGAATAATTGATTGCCGTCGTTTCTGTAGATCTTGCAATTTTTGTTCGTATGTTATTGTTGTTGCATTTGATATTCTGTCGTTATATGATGCGCTTTTAGTGCTCTCGTTATGCCCAAATTCTCCATAACTCATAGTTGATTGCATTTGCATTGCCGTGTGAGGTCGAGGTTCCATAAGATAATTATCATAGTAGATGTTTGTATCACCATAGTCTGTCGCTCTACTACTCGAGCGACTACGGGCGACGTCAATATTATAATACCGATTGTATGGTAAGTTCATTGTTGAAAGTGTACCCATGCTGTCGTGTAGACTTGTATGATTCTTATATAATGACGCTGTATTTGTTGTAGAGGTAGTCATCGGCTTCACACATGGATTATCTTCAAAATAGGGATGCAATCCGGCGCTCGAATCGCTCTGATGCTGTCTCTTATACCATAGTTCGTGTCATACCACATTTTAAACCCTTTTTAATTGTCCTCTTACAGCAGCAAATAGTATGATGATTTTATTGGTATTTAATAATTAGTCCAAGTAAAGTGCGCTATAGTAATCTGTGAAAACAGGACATGCAAAATATGGATCAGATATTAAATTTTGTAGTCACAAACTTAGATTAGTTAAATACTCTTTATTTCAATCATATGATTCAAACCCGAATTAAATTAATGAACGAAAGTAAACCATTTAAAATAATGAATCAAAAATATGACTACACTCTTAATTAGAGATAACCAGCATAAACTAGATAACCACATCTCATTACAATTTGCATTACCGGTAGTAAAACTGTCATTACACGTTGCATTACATTGCGGTGAGTTATAATGACTAACTTATAATAACAATAATAAATACTTTTGGTAATTTGTGATGATTGTTCACAAAATGTAATGCGGTTGACTGTAAATAACCAAACGCTAATTTATAATATTACTCACTTAATATAGACATTTTTCTAAACATTCTGAAATCATTTCGTGAGGACTCAGGCATAAATTTGCCTCTCGTCAGTGTTCATCATTAATTTGGATAATATCCCATAAATATAGAAATGATGAAGATCGTCCACCTTCATATTTATTTACCACTCAAGTCAAGTTTCCAATACATGATGACCGAACGTCCATATTTTAATTTTCGAACATATGGAAGACGACCACAAGTCTTCGGGTTTCGTCTTTTGTGAAATTTTTTGCTTCGAAATATTGAACTGCTTGCAAGCTGGTATGACAAACATTTTATACATATACTACATTAAATTATTAACGAAGCTATTTCAATATTTTTTCATAAAAACTTGAAAAAAATTATTGGGGATTTTTGTGGGGAATTTTAATTTAACTTGGAGATTTGTGGGGACGAAAGCGCACCAATTTGGGAATGAGATCAAGAAAAATAGTGGCAACACTGGGCAAGAGAAGTCATTATTTTCGAGTTTTATGTTTCGAAACTTCAGATTGTTCTAAAAGTAAAATTAATAAAATGTCGAAAAGTCTCTGAGGCTGCAAAAAGATACCATTCTTATACTTTTCTATAAGCCGACCTCAGACCACTAGGTGAGGACTAATTATCGCGAAATAAAATAACAATTGTTAATCTGATCCACTTGTGCCTTTTCTAATTGGGTTTACTTGTTGCGTTGGGTTATGACATCTCTTGCTCGAGATACCACTTCCAAACTCAATTAAGCTCGTCTATTTGGCAGTTGAATCCACTGTCCATACATGTTTGGAATTTTTTTATTTGTTTTTCGTTTTTATTTTTCAAATAAAAAACTTAATTTTCTTAATGAAGCAATGTTATATTTTAGACAACAACAAAAAATTTCATTTTCCCGTTTATAGAAATTTATTTCATGCACTTTTCTTTTTATTTGCATTTTAATGCTATGTCAATACTTGTCGTATACGCGTTTGGTTCGATAAACGAAAAGTATGGACCTAGCACCGTAAATGGTTTGATGTGCTCAGCAGCCAATCTCCCATCTTCTTCTCTCTATTATCTTTGAGCGAGAGTGAGCGATGTTGTATTGATGTCGATCGAACATTCAGTTCAAATCACTGGTTCCATTCATAAACAATATAATATATATAGATGATCAAACGTGTTTGACAGTTAGGTTAAGTTAAAGTGGCAGCCCGATTAAGTTTCAGGCTCACTTAGACTATTCAGTCCATTGTGATACCACATTAACTAAAAGTACCTATTACATATGGGATCTTTTAGTTTTAACCGCTGAAACTTCTCGATTATTTCCTTCTGTTGAACCAACCAGATTGTTCCAAAAACATTAGCAGACTGCAGTTAACGTTTTCCAGGTCCGCCAGTAATTAAGCTAATAATGCTAAACGCTCGACTAACACTTTAGAAAATAACAGGACATCACGCAAGAGGTGTTTATTTGATCTCATGTATCCTCCGCACTAACAGTGACATACATAGTCATTATACGCCTTTTCTTGCGCTAATAAGTTTACAAAATCGCTATCGAGCAGGACCGTTCTATCACAGACATCAGGAGTGATATCTGACGTCTCCAGACATAGCATGATTAGATTGTGCGGTTAATTTAAATGGGCCATATTTCTTGCTGGTCGTTTACAGATTGCAATTGCATCCTCTCGTCATCGAACTATGTTCATATAAGCCTTCTCACGCAGTATGAGCTTGCAGGTAGCCAGCATTAACAAACGATTCAGTTCCCTGGAATATGGTAAGGGTCCCTAGCCTCGCCAACTCACTCCGCCTGCACAGTTCCCCGGTTAATGTTCCTATGGCCAGGACCCATATTAGGATGAATATTGTCTGCTCAGCCATCCTCATTCAGAGATTTACGGCAGTCCGATGGCCGTTTCGAGTTAAGAAACAAGAGTCCAAGGATTTTTGCAGGTTGACTGTCTGAGTATATAATTAATGCACACCATTTTTGGTGGCCGAATTGGCTGAGAAGTAATCTCAACCCCAATTCTCGCCTCTCTTATTGCTAATATTTCCTTCACACTACAGTGTTAGGTTTTTTCGCTTTCGAAGCCAGATCTTTAGATAACTCCGAAACCCACTTGTCCATCCAATTTGGAGCCATCAGTGTAGAACGTCTAATATACTCGCTAATATCCTCCCCAGGGCGGCCTGGTGTGGCAACCATCGTCTGTTGGGAACTGATAAGACGTTTCAAGACTTTTTGTTAGAACAATGGATGTCGCCACTGATTTTTGGAGACCGAATCTGTGACCGTACTTTCCTTCTCGACCCACCCGAGCGCTAGCTCGCGCAAATCCGACAGAGCTGTTTTAGGTTATTAGGTTAAAAGTGTGCAGCCCGATTAAGATCAGGCTCACCTTAGACTATTCAGTCACATTGTGATACCCACATTAACTAAAAGTTACTATTAATAATGACCTTACTACGTTTTAAGCGCTGAACCTTCTCGATTAATTTTTTCTCGTGAACCAACAGAGTTGTTCAAAACATTAGCAGCTGCTTAAGTTTAACGTTTTCCAGATCCGCCATAACGCAACTATATGCTCCTGAAAAGCTCTTGCGTGCTTTACATGAAATGCAGGACACTCACGACAAGAGATGTTTAATTGATTCTTTTTCCTCCGCATCATAACAGCTCCATACAATAGTCACTTATAGTTCGCGGAGCCAATAGCTTTTGCAAAATCGCGATATCAGGCACGCGACCCGTATAGCAGATATCGCAGATGATATTGACGTCTCGAGAACATTAGCATATCTCAGTGTGGCGGTTTGAAGTTAATATGGTCCATAACTTTCGTTGGTGTCGTTACAACCCTGCAGATTCTCCCATCGACTATTTGCCATCATAACAGCCTTCGTCACCGCAGTAGTGAGCTTGCAAGTCCAGAGGATTTGGATTGCTAGTGATACTGTCTGAGTATATAGTAGTGACATTCCCAGATTTTTGGAACAGTTAGCTGTGCGTAGCCATACGTGCCCACCCTCTCTTACATTGCGAATATTTACAGCCTGAAAAGACTACCAGTGATAATAGGTAATTTTCGGCTATGTCGAAGTTCGCCATCATTTGAGAATATACGTCCGACCCATTGTCATGCCAATTGGAGCCAGTTCAGTGTAGAAATCTATATATATGTCTTTATTCCCGGGGTCTGTGTGCACAACGCCTCACTCGATTGGGATTAGAGTCCTCAAACTTTTGTCGAAAAGTGGACTGGCCAAAGTGTAATCCAACTACTTTAGCAATCTGGCAGTTATTTTG
>PGFW01003494.1:12132-28347 GCA_003123925.1 Haematobia irritans
ACCGTTTTTTTTTTTGGTATGCGTCTTTTTGGAACCGTTTATTGGTATGCGTTTTTTTGGAACCGTATAACCCCATATAAACCAACCCCCAGATTTGACTTGGCGGAGCCTTTAGAGGAGTAAATTTATCCGATTAACATTTGTTTATATAGTGTTAGTATATAGCTATGGCTAGTATACTATGATATGTGCCACGTGGTGTTCGTACATAGCCTCTAACAACCATGCAAAAATTGGTCCATATCGGTCCATAGTTATATATATAGCCACCATATGAACCGATCCCCAGATGTACCTCCGGAGTGGAGGTACAAAGAAAAAATTTCATCAAAACGTTTCCAATTAAAATTTTAATTGAATTTTCAAAAATGTTCTATTAAAAATTTAATTGATGATTTGATTAATTCAATCACAAAAATGAATAGAATTGATACTATTTTTTTAATTGGATCAATCAATTTTTAATTGCCTTCGGTGAAGACATTTCAATTAAAAAATAATTGGATCAATTTGAATTTCGTGATAGAATCCAAAACTTATTTTTTTGTGTGTGCCTGAAGATGTAAATTTCATCCGATCCGGTTGAAATTTGGCCATCCGATTACCATGCGGAAAATTATTCACATCGGTTTCGTAATTACACTAGTTTACAAAACAAAATTGTTTTCATGTAGCATTTGATGAGAGATGACGACTTATGTATTTTAATCTGCTGAATTCGAAAATTAAGGTTAAATTTTTTGAGATATCCCGTTATTTTTACTTTTTCGGTTTTCTTCATTAAAAAACCAAAAATAACGGGATATCTCAAAAAAAAAAAACTAAAAAAATAACGGGATATCTCAAAAACTGTCCCATAAAAAAATTTTAAACCTTCACTTTCGAATTCAGCAGATCAAAATACCAGTGCTGCCACAAAACGTTTGCATTTTGTATTTATTTTCATATCTTATTATGATTTTTAAACAAATAATAATAATAATAATAATCACACTGTCTGTTGGAAAGAAACCGAAATTATAATGAAAATAAAAATATTAATGTTGTTGTTGCTTATTAGGTCAGTTTTATAGATTTAAGGGAATAAGGGAACTAACGACAAAGACTTTTTGATAATTTATAAAATTATTTAAAAGTATGAGTTTTCACCTGTCCAAAATATTTGCAACTAATATTAAAAATATTTAATTATTATATATTATTTAAAAATAATTAAAGTTTTTGCAACTTTAACGATAAATGTTAATAGTTGCCATTGGTTTGGATTAAATGGTCAATGATATCCTATGGTTCACGGTTCAAATAGAGAATCATAAACTTTTTGCAAAAATTCAATACAATTTTTCGTCTTTTCACAAATTTTCCAAAAAGCGTTATTTTATGGAACGTTCTTGCATTAGGCGACTACGTCGACTATTTTATAAATTTTGGAAAAGTCGACTTATGCAAGTGTGACTTCTGACCTATCGAAATGAGACAAGTCGGCATTTTTGTGCTCAAACTAAACAATCAATGGTAGAAAAAATTCCACTGCACTTTTTTTTTGGGCCAAAAAATCGAGTTTTTGGATTCGGATCCCTAATGACAATACTTTAAGATTAGAAAATAGTTTCCAAAACTATTATTTTTATATTACCCCATTTATCACTAGATTTTTTAACTTCTCTGCTATATCTCACGATACCTTAGTAAATAAAATTAGGGAAGAGAACACTTTTCTTCGTCTATTATTGTATTAAAGTTTTCTTTGTTTATTATTATTGTTATGGGTTTTCTTTAGATTTATAAGGATACATTTATAACAAATAAATCGATTCTCTTTTTTTTTAGATTTTGTTGTATATTCATTATTTGCTATATTTAATTTATGTGTACATGACCATTTTTAATACTTGTGTCAACATGTTCATTTACTATTTGTTTTTTCCATCTGTTGTATGTGTGTTAACTGGTGTCATAATTCACTTGCATATACTCATATTTATTTTTAACGTATTTCATATCCAATTTTTAAGCCGGTGTTTTTTATTGGTACATATATTTCCCTAAATGCCCTCTTGATGTTTTTACTAGTTGGTAGTGTTCAACCAAAACCTTATGAATACTTCATTATCGAATAAAATGAAAATTGGAAAAATGCATTTTCAATCCACACATATTGAAATCTGCTGCCAGCATTGAAAGGCGTTAACTCTTCTTGTTCCTCGCTTCACCAAACCAATTCAATTAACTAAGCCGGTCGAACCGAAACTTCAATGTTGAAACCATGTTTATAACAGTTAATTACAAGATAAAAAATAAGCAATCAAATTAATTGTTGCACTTTCAAAGTTAATTAAATAAAACTAAAATTATGTTAGGTTACAACTCATTTGGATTAAATTGTCGGTAGAAAAATTACGTGGAATAAAAAAACAACGCACGAACCACGGTGTTTATGGCTAACCCTCTTTTAGTTTTCTTTTTTAGCATGGAGGTGGAAAATATTTTTTAAAGGTTATCTTTCTGTTGTTAATTTCCCAACGGTGCGCGCTTGTAGACCTGCCATGTGCTCATATTGAAAGAAATGAAGACTGTTTCCGAACATATTTGCAAAGGTGATTTTCTAATTATTAGATGAGATTCATTATGTACTCAATTAATAAAAAAAAATCATTAAATGATAGCAAATAGTTATCTTCAGCAGGTTTTTTGTTTGCTGAAAAGGAAAGTAGTCACTGTTTTTAAATTAGGTTTGAATTAAATCACTTATTTTTGACGATTTTTCTATGATTACAGTGAAATCACTGAACTTGCCGGTCTTAATTTTCAGCAAAAACTTTATTGGAGTTACATAGTTTTTTAGCCATTGAGAATGTAGCTAAATTATTTACGGCTCACTAACGCTAAAAAACTGGAAATCAAAAAAAACCACCTAAAAAGTCGGAAAATCTTGAGCTTTTATCCATTCGAAGTATTCACATTTTGTTGAGCGTATAATTCCAAATTATTTTACGCCACAACACAAAACAAGGGTTCGAAAATACTCGTTTAATGTTCACATTTCATCAAGCTAATTTCAACCATTTAAACTGAAAAGGTTTTATTTCGCTTTTAACATCCTTCAATGGCTTTGGAGATAAGTAATTAAATTTAGTATGTAGCGCCTTTCCTTTTAAAACGATTCAATACAATGGTTATTGCCTAAAAATGAAATTTTAGCAACCAACAATTTAGAACAAACTACAGACATCATGGTCTGTAGCTGGTTTAAAAGAGCACGATAATAAAAATACTTGTTTCTTTTAATATTCACAATTGTAGACTTCTACTTTTCAGGCATAAACTTACGGGCAACTTTATGTTCCACCATTACCCACAAAAATGTTTACTAAACGCAAATATATCTGCTGGTTATATTTTTATTACTCCATTTTTGTACACCATGGCCAACAGGTGTAGCGGATGATTAGCCAAGACTTTATGAACTACTTAACATTTTCCAGGGGAACTACTTTTGTACTTGATATCTCGTCCAAGCTTTTGATATTGCTTGCAGGTAGTACCTTCCTCATTGGACATGTCCTGCGAAAGGAATTAAAAAAAAAAAAAAAAAAAAAAGATTTTACATTTTAATAGTAATTACTAGCCAATTTATGTACTAGGTTCTCTTCAAGATTATTTTGGAATTAAAGGATTTGTTGGGGTCGAGTATGATAGTTGTTTCGAAGACGGTCAGATATCACCCCCTTCGATACTATTAATAACGCATGTGTTGTTCATTGATTACGGAAGAAAATGCTTCGATAAGCACCACTTTTGTGAGTGTTCTGCATTTTGTGTGAGCCTGTAATAAATCGGGCTGCACCTACCCTAATCTAACTTCGGTATATTGGGAGCATCCGTTTAATATAAAACCAACAATTCCACCATCAAGTTTTTCGAATAAAAAAGAAAAAAAAATGAACGGATATATTTCTTACAATTCCAATAAATGAAAATGCTGGTTCAAGATTTTTGCACTAAAAAACTCGGTATCAAAAAACACCTAAAGGAAGTCGGAAGTCTGGCCTTTCTGTTTTGTGAAGTACCATTGTACGAACATTCATAGTGGTATAATATGTTTGCATTCCTTTTGGAAGATTGTTTCCGTCTTAATTGCAGCAATCTTCCATGAAATTTTAAAACTAAACAGCTATGTAGTTTTGTAATAAGTTTTATGCCAATTGTTTACACCTTCTAATTCTTTTTTTTAATACAAATTATTAATTGTATTTTACGCTATTGATGAGTATGTCTGTAACCATATATATCGCTTGGGTATTTGGTTTTCAAATGAGCTTAATTAAAAAATTTAGAAAAACAACCGAACTTTTTACGGGGAGCCGAAATCAATATACCCATGAGATGGCACACAAAGAATATGATGGAGCTATATCAGGGAATTGGATGATACTAGTTAAAACCTCTAAAAACTTGCTCACTCTGAAAACCGGACACTCCAAATGTGGACAGTTGTCTGGCGGTCGTTTGCCTATATTAACATATTAGAATTAACTCATGATTAGACTGGGAACATCTTCCAAAATGTGGACAAAATTTTAGTGGCGATCGTGGCGAATTTCACCTTCCCAGAGGTTTCACAGTATATGAACTATTTTTTAGCTATTAGCAAGATATATATAGCATAAATCCTTTATGGTCCCAAAAATAACTCTGATTCTGAGAAAACTTTATGACTCTAGGGAAGTAAAAAGTCGGGAGATCGGGTCTAACAAAACCCCAAATTTCACATTTACTTGCTGCCTTTTATGGCTTTATTTATGTATTAAATTACTGTTAATGATTAAAGGATTTTACCTTTGTGAGGTTTCGCCACCATTTGCCCCTAGAAGCCCCGACATAAGTTGACTTCAGCCGTATGCACACACATTGCAGAAAGCGAAACTTACGTTTTCAATGTGTAAATTTGTTAAATATTATTAAACCTTTGTTGATGTGGTTATTTATAACACTTTATCTTCAGAATATATATATGTTAATTTATCAAAATTCAACAATGTCAATACAGGGCGTAGATTTTATCTGTGCCAGTTGCAGAAACAGATCCAAATAGAGCATTTCTAGTATTTAAAGAAAACAGGCCTATGGCAAGCATATTATCTAGAAATCGGGTGTTTGGGGGGCAAATTAAATGTGTTCGCTTATTTCACTCATTATTTTAAAGTTGCAAACATGTGGAGAACAAGATCGAATCGCAGCAAAAAAACCGTAAATGATAACATATGCATAATTCTTTGTTAACACTTTTTACATTCTTGTTTCAAAAATGTAATTGAACTTAAATCAACCAATATGTGGTAAAGAATTTCTGAGAAACACTATGTCATACACTTCGCTTATTTTTTAGTGATGAAATATGTAGATGGCTACAACACATCCACAATAAAACAAAAAAAAAAAAAAAAAAACTTAGTGTGAGAATTGAACTATTTTTATTAGCATATAAAGAAATAATGGATTCTACCAAAAAACTTGGCATAAGTTTTATTTTTTGGTAGAAAATTATCCTGATAAATTCCTCTATCTTCAATAATATCATATGGCGTATAATTCGTACTTGAGTATCAAAATCTCAGGCCATTTTTTGGAAGGTTTGTAATAGAATGCAAACTCTATGGTCGCATTATCAAACAATGTAAAATCAAAATCAAGAAGAATGAATTTTTTCAAACGCAAGATGTGCTTCATGAATTTGAATGTCTTTCTCCGGTGGACAAATTTAATAAAAAAAAATAAATATTTCGTTTTGAATAAAATCTAGAAAATGTAAACAACAAAAAACTGGTATGGGAATCACCAAATTGCAATTCATTTTCTTTCGATAGAGATTAATGGCAAGTGGAAAAGTGTAACATCGTCTTATAAGTGTTATTCAGCGCTTTCTGTCTTTCATTCCACTAGTATGTTGTGTTGTGTGTATGTTCGATATATATAATTTCATGTCTTAGTTGCTGATTTATTTTTAAAATAATTAGCTGTATGGCGCTTCATCTAAGTTATGATAATTAAAGATCTCTAATTGCACAAAACACTTGGTTTTCACATGTAAATATTAGATTATATGTTTTGATCTTGCCTCTTCATTAATTAATGTTAATTGTTTAAAAAAAAAAAACGGAAAAATTCATATAGTTCGATGCTTATGCAAGGAGTTGGCTAAAAACAAAAAAATTTGAAACGCTCTTTTTGTTGTTTTTTTACCATATTCTCACTCCATATTCCAATAGTGATTTTTTATTGCTCATTGATTCGCCTCCTGTTCAATTAAACACCTAACAGAGAATATTCTTTCTTGTGGCATGGGTGGGGGTGGGCCGGCGCGTTAGGAAGGAGTAAATTGTGGTTTGGAGAGGGAGATCAGAGATAGAGGGGAGAGTCGGAGAGAGATATTTACGAATATGATTATAGGTCCATTTTTAATAGACATAAACAACCAGATAACACCCACAACAACACCTGCTGTTAATAAAGTTTATTAATGACCTTCGTATTTTTCGCGATTGATTTGTTCTTCTTCGCTTTCTCGTGTTTCCTCTTGGATATTCATTTCACTTTTTTCTCGATATTCGCTTTGGCGTATCTGCCCTTTTTTCGACGTCTCAATTCATTACATGGACTGGTGGAATAAAAAAGAAAAAAAACAGCCAAAACCAACAAATTGAGCGGATATTGTCAAATATGAAGGAGCTTCCCGATCTTTATTACCTTGTTTAGTTTCACTGTTGCCCATTTCAATGCCCATTTTGATTTCTTGCATCTTTCATCCTGTGTTTTCATTTGCTCTTATACTGTGCTGCAAGGTTTGTGTTTAAACCCTCTTTCAGCCTCATTTGTCATTGGACTTTCATTTAGTGATTTCCATCGTCGCTCATTCATCATTCATTCATCATGATAATCACTGTCTTCTTCAGAGACTATTCATTTTCATCACTATCCGACTCTATGTACCACGATCTAATGAAGTTCTGGGTTGGCAGTGGGGGGTAACGGTCTATGGCGTCATTATTAGGCCATCGAACTTCTTCATTTGTTTGGCATGAAGTTGTTCAAAGCATCCTTTGTTTTGTGTTTGTCATTGTCGGGTTGCCATACAAATCATCATTAAAAACTAGCACTGAGCTGATATCTCTTCTCTATGATAGAATCCAAAACTTATTTTTTTGTGTGTGCCTGAAGATGTAAATTTCATCCGATCCGGTTGAAATTTGGCCATCCGATTACCATGCGGAAAATTATTCACATCGGTTCGTAATTACACTAGTTTACAAAACAAAATTGTTTTCATGTACATTTGATGAGAGATGACGACTTATGTATTTTAATCTGCTGAATTCGAAAATTAAGGTTAAATTTTTTTGAGATATCCCGTTATTTTTACTTTTTCGGTTTTTCTTCATTAAAAAACCAAAAATAACGGGATATCTCAAAAAAAAAAAACTAAAAATAACGGGATATCTCAAAAACTGTCCCATAAAAAAATTTTAACCTTCACTTTCGAATTCAGCAGATCAAAATACAGTGCTGCACAAAACGTTTGCATTTGTATTTATTTTCATATCTTATTATGATTTTAAACAAATAATAATAATAATAATAATCACACTGTCTGTTGGAAAGAAACCGAAATTATAATGAAAATAAAAATATTAATGTTGTTGTTGCTTATTAGGTCAGTTTTATAGATTTAAGGGAATAAGGGAACTAACGACAAAGACTTTAGCTGCAATACTAGCAACAAAGAATATAAGTGGGTTGAACTTTTAAATTGAGGATCTAAAAAGTCCATACTTTTGGTGAAACTCGATTTTGACTTTATTTCTTAAGTGAAAATACTTCCTAACTTACAGACTTGGAGGATAGAGAAACTTCTCTTATTCAAGAACTACAGTATTTTCAGATGTTGATGGCTGATTCTTAGGCATACGGGTGTGTTGTGGCTCTATATATAAAAGATTCATGGTAATCGAGATGTTATTTGAGTGTATAGCGATCGATAAAAACGACTTGTGGCTTTACAGTGGAAAATCTTGGAAAGGTTATATAAAATTTTTATTTGCTGGTGTTGTACAGATACGCCAAATAGCCAAACAGCTCAGAAGAAACATTCTGATAACTTTTTTGGGAACCAAATGAACAAAATTAAGTGGAAATGGCATTTTGGTATATATTGATTGCGATTTTCAACATAAAATTGGAATGAAAATTCTAACAAAGCGACCAAAATTGACGGAAATAATAAATGATAATTTTTTTTTTTTAACCAAATTGTAAACCAACCTTACAGAATAACTAATACTACTTTTCAACCTTTTAATTGATTATGTTAGTACACCAATAATGGACCTATGTACTGCAAAAACATGCCTTACAAACCTCAAATTAAGCGACCACGACCGGTCAATTGAAATTAAGTTTACATTCAAAAAAGAGAGACAGTTACCATCAACTAAAGAATATCCAAATATTGCGTTATTAACGACGAAACCATTTTCCGAAGACAGAACCAACAGCTTAATTTGAATAACATATATTTACTACCATCCTGTAATTCTGTTTGATGATTACGCCGAACGGTCTGTTTGGAAAGTATTAATAGGACTTTTGCAATCACAATGAAATGCGCTACGAAAGAAAAACAAAATCAAAAAACTTCACTAAACTATTAGATTTAATAGCCAACTTAAAGATTTGAATGAAAGCTCACAAACAACAATTACATCATAAGAGCTGTATGGATAAAACGATTAATACTAGTGGGGAAAATTATTAGCATTCAGCAAATTCAATACTAATCCACAACTTCGTATTGCTAAGGAAATTTCTTTGAATAACAAACGCATAGCTGAAGAAATGAAAACAAATTTTCTTTATAGAGAGTGTAGTAAGAAGTAGTCAGAAGGTATTAACTCCGATTCAAGTTGAAAATAATATTTCACACGTTCCAAAAGAGTAGAACTTCAAAATTCAAATTTTAAAATACCAATGATTTTGAAAATTTTATTAAAAGGAATTGAAATACAAAAAAGATCAAATTTTCTTTCAGTAAAAATTCTTTAAATAACATTGACTTGTCTTGCGTGTAAGCCAATAAAAACGTTTTAATAAATGATCTATGCGATGGGCCGAATTTTCCCTTAGTTTACTGAGTTCGTCTGCGAAAATCAGTTCAGTTCAGTTCGAATATCTTCGTAAATAGGGTCTCAAACCCAGAGATGTTAACTTATTTATGCGAAATAATATGCCTGCCTATTTTTTCGTGCGAAAAATCCAGGGTTGTATAAATATGTATCTGAAAAATTATCAAAACAAAGATTTCGCATATATTCCGCGTAATGCTTAGTACTAAGTTCGCTTCTGCGAAAATCGAATATCTACATCTATCTTCGTACGTAGGGTCTCAAATCCAGGGATGTTAACTTATTAATGCGAAATAATATGCCTGCCTATTTTTTCGTGCGAAAAATCCACGGTTGTATAATTATTTGTTCTGAAAAGGGCCTCAAAACAAAGATTATCTCATTTATTCCGCCGCTAACGTTTTTTTAATGAATGTATAACAGGTTTTTTCGTGCCGAAAACGTGATTCTTATGTACTAGGCTTAACATTTTTTATATTGGAGTATTAACAAATTTTTCGTGCGAAAACGTGATCTTAGTACTAGGCTTTAAATTTCTGGGCTAAGGGTAAACCATACCGAAAAATAAAAAAATTACGAATAAACCGCAATGAAATATAGACCAGTAAATTATGCTTCCGATTCTTAGTAAAATATTGGAAAAAGCTATATACAGGAAACTAGACAGCTACTTTGAATCAAATAATGTATTAATCGAAACGCAATCAAGATTCAGGCATAATCACTGAGTCCCTTTTGAATCTCGTTATTACTCAATGGAAATCTGAAGTCACGAATAAAAATATTCGCATCGTAGCCCATCTTTTTTGGGCTAAAACGTGCATTTGGAAACAGTCCGATAGAGAAATATTTGCGCTACAGGGAAAATTGCAAAAATATGGACGTAAAGAGTTTGAAAGGTAAATGGTTTAAAAGCTCACTCTAGAGGACGAGAATCACAAAGACCAAAAATGCGGGGACGCATTATGTTTCATCAGAGAGTGCAGTAGGAATTTGGTGTACCCGCAGGTAACGTAATGGGTCATCAATGAGTCATTTGCAACGGAAATTCATAATTCAATCGGACTGCAAGAAGTGAAACAAGTCGAGGAAATAAAGTACTTTAGGTATTGTAATTTGACAAAAAATTGAACGTTTGAAGGCACATCTACCACACTATCTCAAAAAATGGCATGCTTCTCTTAATAAGGAATACGAAAACAAAGTTTCATCTTCCAACCAGCAATCAATATTATTTAATGCGATTATTAAAACCTCACTTTGAGATACTGTTCTAAAACTGTGTCATATTTTAAACGAATCAGGTTCTCACAATCAGCATGTTGAATAACACTACAAATGGATGTCCGTTTAACCAAAGAGACTTACACATGAACGCATGATATTTATATTTAATAATAACATGAATTAGCTTCCAAAGTATAGATGCATAGATTTTATAAACATATGTAGCAGACGTTCCAACACACTCGTACAATTTGCGAAATATTCAAGATTTTTTGATTAAACTTTGAAGTAGAACAATTTTATCGAAACTAATATATAATGGCGTTTAAATTACTAACGGCCATTTTCATGCAGCTCCGCTTAGCGCCTTTAACTCTGCCAGTCTAAAGAAAAGTAATTTTTCGAAATACTCTTCATCGTCGGGTTAACTTTTAATGAACCTTTCTTTCAATCATTTAAAAGTTTCGTTTAGCTAACCGACATCCCCGTTCAACGGAGCATTCATGAAAATGGGCGTTAATGAAATTCCCAATTGAATTAAAAACCTGAAAGTTAACATACGTTCCTTTTAAAAAACACGGCCATTTCCATATTTAAAGAAAAAATCTTTGAATCAAGTGTTTGTACTGTATTAATCCAATAAATAAAAATATTTTTACTATACGATTCAGTTTATTTGTGTTAAATAGTTTTCAGTATGTAGGGCCAACGCCCTATTGAATTGGATACTCCTTACATGAAAAAATTAAACTTCCGTCTAAAAAAATATCTATACTGAGAGAATAAATACACTGCAAAGACTTAGTAATACTGAGAGAGGATATTGGTCCCACCAAACTTCGTTCAAGAGCATACATGTTATTTTTACAGCAGGACATGTGTTGTATAACGATGTTTCAAGGTAAGCGCATTTGGGTGTAAAATTTACCAAGATTTAAGAGATTCTGAATTCTTTTTGGCTGGAAATACGAATTTCAGTAAAGTCTTTTAGCATTAGTATCTCAGCCAAACAAAAAAAGCAATGAAGATCAGTCGAAATTTGCTTTCCATCAAGCAAATGAATTTTCACATGGATTGTTCATAGGGTGGAAGTCATTCTTTTCAAAGCATCCACTGCATTGCTTTCGCGCATTAGTTCATTCAGCATTGTGCATTACTGAAAATAGAATTTTCGGCATTTCTTAAAAAAAAATAAGGAAAAAACACGGAAAGATATTTTTTTAATTTTTCTCGGACTTTGTCTTTAGCATAGATAAGGAAAAACCACGGAAAGATATTTTTTCTTTTTAATTTTCTTGCGACTTTTGTCTTCCTACATAGAGGACGTTTTGACCTATATACTAGCAAATTCCACGTCTACCCGAAGAAATGGATCGGTACACTTTTCAAACAATATTTTTTTTTGGAAATTTCCAATTATATAATTATCCCCTGACCTGTGTTTTATACATAATTATAAAATTTTGAATATTTATTGTCATTAACCCTCTGTAGCTGAGCGTGGTCCTAATTTTAAACATAAAAAACACATTGGTATTAAGCAAACAGATCTAACAAATTGTAAAAAAGCAGAAACGCACTAACAGCGGAAGAGCATCGATCTTCGCACTTGTAGGAAGATACGCACCAAATTCATTTTGCGTGTTCTTTCAGACACCGACTTAAGCTTACATGAGGGTTAATTTAATTGCAACTGTGTCAAACAGGGTATTTTATTATTATATAGCTTCAAAAAGAATTCTTTGTGATGAAAATACAGGCCATCCTCTAGAAGAGCATTTTGGATGCTACAGTAAAAGTAATGGCCTTAGGAAGGACTTCATTTTACCTTCAGAGACGAGTTATGTGGAATGCTTTCTATCAATTGCAAAAATCAAAATTTTCAACTCTATTTTTGTCGTATCAGATTGATCGTTTTTTGGTATGCGCTTTTTGGAACAGTTTTTTTTGTGATGCGTTTTTTTGGAACCGTTTCTTTGGTATGCGTTTTTTTGGAACCATTTTTTTGGTATGCGTTTTTTTGAACCGTTTTTTGGTATGCGTTTTTTTGGAACCGTGTTTTTGGTATGCGTTTTTTTGGAACCGTTTTTTTTTTGGTATGCGTCTTTTTGGAACCGTTTATTGGTATGCGTTTTTTTGGAACCGTATAACCCCCATATAAACCAACCCCCAGATTTGACTTGCGGAGCCTTTAGAGGAGTAAATTTATCCGATTAACATTTGTTATATAGTGTTAGTATATAGCTATGGCTAGTAATATGATATGTGCCACGTGGTGTTCGTACATAGCCTCTAACAACCATGCAAAAATTGGTCCATATCGGTCCATAGTTATATATATAGCCACCATATGAACCGATCCCCAGATGTACCTCCGGAGTGGAGGTACAAAGAAAAAATTTCATCAAAACGTTTCCAATTAAAATTTTTAATTGAATTTTTCAAAAATGTTCTATTAAAAATTTAATTGATGATTTGATTAATTCAATCACAAAAATGAATAGAATTGATACTATTTTTTTAATTGGATCAATCAATTTTTAATTGCCTTCGGTGAAGACATTTCAATTAAAAAATAATTGGATCAATTGATTTCGTGATAGAATCCAAAACTTATTTTTTTGTGTGTGCCTGAAGATGTAAATTTCATCCGATCCGGTTGAAATTTGGCCATCCGATTACCATGCGGAAAATTATTCACATCGGTTCGTAATTACACTAGTTTACAAAACAAAATTGTTTTCATGTTACATTTGATGAGAGATGACGACTTATGTATTTTAATCTGCTGAATTCGAAAATTAAGGTTAAATTTTTTTGAGATATCCGTTATTTTTACTTTTTCGGTTTTTCTTCATTAAAAAACCAAAAATAACGGGATATCTCAAAAAAAAAAAAACTAAAAAAATAACGGAGATATCTCAAAAACTGTCCCATAAAAAAATTTTAACCTTCACTTTCGAATTCAGCAGATCAAAATACAGTGCTGCACAAAACGTTTGCATTTGTATTTATTTTCATATCTTATTATGATTTTAAACAAATAATAATAATAATAATAATCACACTGTCTGTTGGAAAGAAACCGAAATTATAATGAAAATAAAAATATTAATGTTGTGTTTGCTTATATAGGTCAGTTTTATAGATTTAAGGGAATAAGGGAACTAACGACAAAGACTTTTTGATAATTTATAAAATTATTTAAAAGTATGAGTTTTCACCTGTCCAAAATATTTGCAACTAATATTAAAAATATTTAATTATTATATATATTTAAAAATAATTAAAGTTTTTGCAACTTTTAACGATAAATGTTAATAGTTGCCATTGGTTTGGATTAAATGGTCAATGATATCCTATGGTTCAGGTTCAAATAGAGATCATAAACTTTTTGCAAAAATTCAATACCAATTTTTCGTTTTACAATTTTCCAAAGGTTATTTTATGACGTTTGCATTAGGCGACTACGTCGACTTCTTTAAAATTTGGAAAAGTCGACTTATGCAAAGTGTGACTTCTCGACCTATCGAAATTGAGAAAAGTCGGATTTTGTGTCAACAAACATCAATGGTAGAAAAAATTCCACTGCACTTTTTTTTGGGCAAAAAATCGATTTTTGGATTCGGATCCCTAATGCAATACTTTAAGATTAGAAATAGTTCCAAACTATTTTTTTATATTACCATTTATCACTAGATTTTTTAACTCTGCTATATCTCACATACCTTAGTAATAAAATAGGAAGAGAACATTTTCTTTCGTTATTATTGTATTAAAGTTTTCTTTGTTTATTATTATTGTTTGGGTTTTCTTTAGATTTATAAGGATACATTTATAAAAATAAATCGATTCTCTTTTTTTAGATTTTTGTTGTATATTCATTATTTGCTATATAATTATGTGTACATGACATTTAATATGTGTCAAATGTTCTTACTATTTGTTTTTCCATCTGTGTATGTGTGTAACTGTGTCATATTCACTTCATATATATATATATTTTTTAAGTATTTCATATCAATTTTAAGCCGGTGTTTTTTATGTGGTACATATATTTCCCTAAATGCCTCTTGATGTTTTACTAGTTGGTAGTGTTCAACCAAAACTTATGATATTCATTATCGAATAAAATGAAAATTGGAAAATCATTTCAATCACACATATGAAATCGGCCTGCCAGCATTGAAAGCGTTAACTCTTCTTGTCCTCCTTCACCAAAAACCAATCAATAACTAACGTCGAACCGCACTTAATGTTGAACCATGTTCATTACAGTTATACAAGATAAAAATAAGCAATCAAATTAATGTTGGCACTTTCAAAGTTAATTTAAAACTAAATTATGTAGGTACAACTCAATTGGATTAATTGTCGGTAGAAATATAGTGGAATAAAAAAACCAACGCGAACCACGGTGTTATGGCTAACCCTCTTTTAGTTTTTTTTTTAGCATGGAGGTGAGAAAATATTTTTAAAGGTTATTTTCTGTGTTAATTCCAGGTGCGGCTTGTAGACCATGCCATGTGTCATATTGAAAGAAATGAAGACTTTCCGATATTTGCAAAGGTGAATTTTCTACATTTTGATGAGATTATTATGTACTCAATAATAAAAAAAAAATCATTAATGATAGCAAATAGTTATTTCAGCAGTTTTTGTTTGCTGAAAAAGGGAAAGTAGTCACGTTTTTAAATAGGTTTGATTAAATCACTTATTTTTGAGATTTCTATGATTACAGTGAATCACGAACTTGCCGGTCTTAACTTTCCACAAAACTTATTGGAGTTACATAGTTTTTAGCCATTGAGAAATTGTACTAAATTATTTTACGTCACTAACGCTAAAAAAACTGGAATCAAAAAACACCTAAAGAAGTCGGAAATCTGAGCTTTCCATTCGAAGTATACATTTTTGTTGAGCGTATAATTCAAATTATTTTACGCCACTAACACAAAACAAGGGTTCGAAATATCGTTTAATGTTCACATTTCATCAAGCTTTTCAACCATTTAAACGAAAAGGTTTTATTTCGCTAACATCCATTCAATGTTTGGAGAAGTAATTAAATTAGTATGTAGCCTTTCCTTTAAACGATTTCAATACAATGGTTATTGCTAAAAATGAATTTTAGCAACAACAATTTAGAACAAACTACAGACATCATGTCTGTAGCTGGTAAGAGCACGATAATAAAATACTTGTTTTCTTTTAATATTCACAATTGTAGACTTCTATTTAGCATAAACTTAGGGCAACTTATGTTCCACCATACCCACAAAAATGTTTACTAAACGCAAATATATCTGTGGTTATATTTTTATTATCCATTTGTACACCTGGCCACAGGTGTAGCGGATGATTTAGCAAGACTATGAACTACTTAACATTTTCCAGGGGAACTACTTTTGTACTGATATCTCGTCCAAGCTTTTGATAATGCTGCAGAGTAGTACCTTCCTCATTGGACATGTCCTTGCGAAAGGAATAAAGATTTACATTTAATAGTAATTACTAGCCAATTATGTACTAGGTTCTCTTCAAGATTATTTGGAAATTAAAGGATTTGTTGGGTCGATATGATAGTGTTTCGAAGACGTCAGATATCACCCCTGATATCTATAATAACGCATGTGTTGTCATGATACGGAAGAAAATGCTTCGATTAAGCACCACTTTTGTGAGTGTTCTGCATTTTGTGTGAGCCTGTAATAAATCGGGCTGCACCATACCCTAATCTAACTTGGTATATTGGAGATCCGTTAATATAAAACCACAATTCCACCACAATTTTCGAATAAAAAAAGAA
>PGFW01003494.1:41245-51906 GCA_003123925.1 Haematobia irritans
AAAACTTTACAAATTTTTTACAAGATCCAAGATACAAATATAATATTATATGTATCCTTATGCTATATAGATATATATGTATTATAATAGTTATAGAACTAGACGCTAATGTCACAAAAACAAAAATAACGATTAGATTAAGTGTCTCATGTTATTTTTTACCTAAATCTGACATTGCATCGGAAATGTCAGCAATAAAGAAGAAAGACCTACACCAATAAACATCCCGACCTGTACACTGAATTTTATGCAATCAAGTTTTTCATTGAAATTGCTTCAATCCATCTACAAACAACCCCAAGATTCTGGGGGGGTTACATTCGACAGCCTTTTCACCTCAAACAATCGACACACACAAAAAAAATCTGATTCAATCACGAAATTAATTTATCCAATTATTTTTTTTAATTGAAATGTCTTCAATCACAGTTTTAATGGAGCATCAAAAAATACTTGATGAAAAAGTAAATCGAATCATTAATTTTTTAACAAAAACGTAAATATTTTCAATCACTTTCTCCACTTAGTGATTTTAGTTTGATGTTTTAAAAAAATTAATTTTAAATTAATTAATTAAAAAATTTTAATTAAATTGATCTCCCCAGTTTGATTAAAAGTTATTTGTGTCAATTAATTTTTTAATTCAAAATTAAAAATTTCTTTGATTGACTTAATTGATTTATTTGTGCCTAGTTTGATTAAAGGTAATTCTGCTTTAATCAACTTTTTAATTGGAAATATTTGGGTGAAATTCTTTTTTTCTGTGCAAGCAACATACAGATCGCCCCCTTAGAACTGCGGCAGGAAGTCTCCGCAATACACTATGAATCACCTTTATGTGAGACCAAGATCGTTCTTGTGCGTCCTGGATCCTGGATTTTTATCGCAGTAACCATCCAAATTAGAAATGTGCGCGTGACACGAAATTTTGTGACAAGTGTGATCTCATGAGTCGTGAATAAAATTAAAACTAAATTTCGTGAAATCGTGTGAATAACGAGAAATATCGTGAACCATGCGAATTGTTGTGTCACATTTTCGTGAACTACGAATATTGCGTGAGTCACGAGAATTTTCGTGAATAACGAGAGTTATCGTGTCCCGAAAATTTTCGTGAATCTCGAGAATTGAATTGATCCGTGAGTGAATCCCTACCCATATGTCGTGAGTGAGAACAAATATTTTCTTCGTGAATGTGCGCGAGCATAGTAAATTTTACTCACGCGCACACCTGTCATCCAAATCACGATATTTCTGCATAGATAATCACCACCAAGGAACCGCACTTGGGGGGCGCACAAAAGAACCTTGTTGACTACCTATAGGACAATTGGCCGGTCAGTGGTAAACTATGTAGCGCCAGTGTGGACACCTCAGACAAGCGACACGCAGTGTAATAACATCCTGACCTGTCAGAACGCTGCCCTTACAACAGGATGACTTCGCAGTACACCCCTGGATCACCTTTATGCGGAGACCAAGATCATCCCGGTGCGTCGACACAACTACATGTTGACAAAGCGGTTGCTGGGTTGCTATCGAAGTTGTCATCCAAATCACCATCTTGTAGATAGGCAACCTCCACCCAGGAATGTAAGTATTGATCTTCACCTTCTAGAGCCGAGATCCCGCGTTACAAAAGTGAGCCTCTAGATCAGGCAGCATATCAGACAGGTCTGAACAGGATTCATGAGGATACTGTAGCTGAAGCGGTGAGAAGCTACAAGGTTAATCCTGCTCTCGGAGTCCGACCACCGCCCATAGCACCGGAGGAGAGAGACCTACCACGGCAGACCACGGTGGTTTTAGCCCAATTAAGATCAGGCAAGTGCAGCCGCCTCAATTCCTACCTATCAGTGATTGATAGCAGCGTAGATGACGTGTGTCCCGTCTACAACCAAGAGCCACATGAGTAGCGTCACATTTTCGCTTCCCATCTACCTACCCGACTCACCAAGAAATCAAATCACATCCTAGTAGCAGCGTTCCTTGATCTGGATACAAGCTGATGTACAAAGCGCAAAACAAAAATAAATCAAATCACAAACATTTTAACAACATCAGCCACAGAATCAATTAACGTAATAAATTACTCGACTACACCTTTTTTGTGCTTATTTCAGTCATTTTTTTATTAGGTTCAATTATAAATGTAATTGTTATTTCACACGTTCAATCATTACTTTGTTTTGGATATTCTCGTCATTCATTTTTAACAGACTTATTAATGTAAATACAAGATAATATTCAGTAATTAACATAGTTTGGCGATATTTTGTTTTCTAACGAACTTCCGGTTACAATTTTTGTGCAACGATATTTCTTGAATTCTTTCAATTAAACATCCACGGTGTTTCTATTATTCAGATCTAATGCAAAATGAAATTACTTATACAATAACAAATATTTTTTTAGTTTTAACGAACAACATTTTATTATTTAAATCTATATTTTTTAGGAAATTAGAGAAACATGCGAACGAGAGGCCAATGAGAAGCATTTCTGTACAGCGAATCGGAGAAACTCGCAAAAATCGTTGCTTGAACCGATATAGAGATCCGTTAATCATACGATCATTCAAGAATACATTTTTGCACGCAAGGCAGTGTAGACTACATCAACGCAAATTTAGTAAAAGGTAAAAATATCGCATTTTTTTAATAGTAGTGGAAAAAATATTAACAAATGCTCGATGTCTTCTTGGCGGTGGTTTAAGATGGCACGCGCCGAACGAAAATACATTTTAACACAAGGACCCTTGATTGATACAGTTGGACATTTTTGGTTAATGTTTGGGAGCAAAAAACAAAGAGCAATCCTTATGTTAACAAGTTGATGGAAAAGAAGCAACCTAAATGTCATTTATTACTGGCCGGAGCGTAAAGGTCCTGAAAATGCGATGAAATGAGTGAAGTGAAACTAACAGTAGAATTTTACGTTGGACGGAATACAAAAATTTCTTGTGTCGATGGTTCAAGTGAGTTCCATCATATCTGGGATAAGTACAAAACACATTAATCTTGCATTTTTTAGATTAACTGATTTGCAATCGAATCAAAGCCGTACTATTATACAATTCCACTATACTACCTGGCCAGATTTTGGAGTGCCCAGTTCACCAGTTAGCGTTTCTATATTTCCTTAAAGAAGTCCGGGCATCGGGAGCATTAGATCCAAGCAGGGACCGCTTGATCTAATGCTCCCGATGCCGGACTCTCTTTAAGGAAATATAGAAAAACAGCACCAACCTTGCAACGTGAACTGGCGGCACTCCAAAATCTGGCCAGGTAGTAATAGTGGAATATGTAAATAGTACGGCTTTGATTTCGATTGAAAATCAGTTAATTAAAAAATGCAAGATTACTGTGCTGTTTCCTGCTACTTATTCCCAGCATATTGACTGAAACTCACTTAAAAACCATCAGGACAACAGAAATTTTTGTATTCCCGATTCCAACCGTAAAAACATTCTACTGTTTGTTTCACTTCACTCAATTTCATCGCATTTTCAGGACCTTTTACGCTCCGGCCAGTATAAATGACATTTAGCCGTTGCTTCTTCTTCCACTCAACTTCTTTTAACACATAAGGATTGCCTCTTCGTTTTTTTGCTCCCCAAACCCATTAACCAAAAACTGTCCAATTCCAACTGTATCAATCAAAGGGTCCTTGTGTTAAAAATGTATTTCGTTCCGGCGCAGTTGCCATCTTTAAACCACCGCCAAGAAAGGACACTCGAGCATATTGTAATATATTTTTTTAAACACTACTATTAAAAAATGCCGATATTTTTACCTCTTACTACAATTTAAGCGATTGATGTAGTCTACACTGCCCTCACTGTGCAAAAATTGATTCTTGAATGATCCGTCCATGGATTAAAATCTCTACTTATCGGTCCTCAAGCAACGAATTGAACTTGCGATTTCTCCGGATTCGCCTCAGGTACAAAATAAGAACTTCTCATTGCGACCTCTTCAGTTCGGCATTGTTTCTTCTAATTTTCCTTAAAAAATATAGATTTAAATAATAAAATCGTTGTTCTGTTAAAACTAAAAAATTATTTGTAGTTGTATAGTATAATTTCATTTTGCATTTAGATCCCTGAAATATAGAAACCCGTGCGATGTTTAATTGAAAGAATTCCAAGACAATATCCGTTAAGCACAACAAATTGTAAACCGGACCAAAAGTCTTTAGCAACCCGAAAACAAAATATCGCCAAACTATGTTAATTATGAATATTATCTTGTATTTACATTTATAAGTCTGTTACAAAATGATATGACCGAGCAATATCCAAACAAAAGTAAATGATGAACGTGTGAAAATAAAACAATTACATTTATAAATTGAACCTATAAAAAAATGACTGTACACTATAACGCACAAAATAGTAAGTTAGCTCGAGTAATTTATTACGTTAAATGATTCTTGTGGCTGATGTTGTTAAAATTTTCTGTGATTTGATGTTATTTTCATCTTGTTTTGCCGCTTGGTACATCAGACTTGTATTCCAGATCAAAGGCAACCGCTGACTACTAGGATGTGGATTTGATTTCTTGGTGAGCTCGGGGGTATGATGGGAAGCGACAAGATGTGACGCATATCATGTGGCTCTTTGGTTGTAGACGGGACACACGTTCATCTACGCTGCCTATCAATCACTGATAGTTTAAGGAATTGAGGCGGCTGCACTTGCTGATCTCTAATTGGGCTAAAACCACCGTGTCTGCCGTGGCTAGGTCTCTCTCCTCCAGGTTTGCTATGGGCGGTGGTCTGAATCCGCAGCAGCCAGCATTATAAACCTTGTAGCTTCTCACCGCTCAGCTACAGTATCCTCATGAACCTGTTCAGACCTGTCTGATATGCGCTGCTGATCTAGAGGACTCACTTTTGGTAAACGCGGTATCTCGGGCTCTTAGAAGGTGAAGAATCAAACTTACATTCCTGGGTGGAGGTTGCCTATCTACCAAGATGGTGATATTGGATGACAACTTCCGATAGAACCAGCAACGCTTTGGTCAAAACTGTAGTTGTGTCGACGCAACCGGGATGATCTGGTCTCCGCATAAAGGTGATCCAGGGGTGTACTGCGAAGTCATCCTGTCGTGTAAGGGCAGGCGTTCTGACAGGTCAGGATGTATATTACATGGGTGTCGCTTGTCTGAGGTGTTCCACACTGGCGCTACATAGTTATTACACTTGACCGGCCAATTGTCCTATTAGGTAGTCAACAAGGTTCTTTGTGCGCCCCCAAGTTGCCGGTTTCCTTCGGTGCGTGACCTTCATCTATGCAGAATTATTCGGTGATTTGGATGACCGGTCGCGCGCCTTGGTTAAAATGTTACTATGCTTCGCGCACATTCACGAAGAAATATTTGTTTCTCACTCACGACATCCATCGTGGTAAGGGATCTCACTCACGCGATACACTCAATTCTCGAGATTACGAAAATTTTCGGGACCACGACTAAACCTCTCGTTATTCACGACAAATTCTCCGCTGACCTCACGCAATACCTTTCGTAGTTTCACGAAAACTGTGACAAACAATTCGCCACATGTGTTACGATATCTTCCTCGTTATTCACCACGATTTCACGAATGTTAGTTTTAATTTTTATCCGACTCCATGAAGTCACACTTGTCACAATAATTTCGGCTGTCACGCGCAATTTCTTAATTTCTGGATGGTTACTGCGATAAAAATTCAGATCCAGGACGCACAAGAACGATCTCTCGGTCTTCACATAAACGGTGATTCATAGTGTATTGCGGAGACTTCCTGCCGCAGTTCTAAGGGGGCGATCTGTATGTTGCTTGCCACAGAAAAAAAGAATTTCACCCAAATATTTCCAATTAAAAAGTTGATTAAAGCAGAATTACCTTCTTTAATCAAACTAGGCACACAATAAATCAATTAAGTCAATCAAAGAAATTTTTTAATTTTTGAATTAAAAAATTAATTGACACAAAATAACCTTTTTATTCCAAACTGGGCGATGATCAATTTAATTAAAATTTTTTTAATTAATAATTAAAATTAATTTTTTTAAACATTCAAACTAAAATCACTAAGTGGAGAAAGTGATTGAAAATATTTACGTTTTTGTTAAAAAATTCAATTGATTCGATTTACTTTTTCATCAAGTATTTTTTGATGCTCCAATTAAAACTGTGATTGAAGACATTTCAATTAAAAAATAATTGGATAATTAATTCTTCGTGATTGAATCAGATTTTTTTTTGTGTGTGTCGATTGTTTGAGGTGACAAAGGCTGTCGAATGTAACCCCCAGAATAATGGGTTGTTTGTTAGATGGATTGAAGCAATTTCAATGAAAAACTTGATTGCATAAAATTCATGTACAGGTCTCGGGATGTTTATTGGTGTAGGTCTTCTTCTTTATTGCTGACATTTCCGATGCAATGTCAGATTTAAGTTAAAAAATAACATGAGACACTTAATCTAATCGTTATTTTTGTTTTTGCCTGCGTCTAGTTCTATAACTATTATCAATACATATATACTTATATAAAGGATACATATAATATTATATTTGTATCTTGGATCTTGTAAAAAATTTGTAAAGTTTTTTATATGCTTCTACATTTCGTGTCTTTAAAATGTCGCCGAATTGGTGTAGGTCATACTAAAAAATGAATCGCCATATATGACCATGAGCTAAATAGATAAAATAAAATACAAACTAAAAATAAATAGGGCTTTATGCAGTGAAAAAACTGCATTCAGAGCTCCCTTAATTTTTGTTTTAATTGCGATGGAGATGTTACATGCCAAATAAATTGCTGCAATAAATAATAATGCCTATTTTATTTCATGTTAGTTTATTAAAATGCAGTTGCTACAGAAGCAATATTCCATCATTTAGAGGCATCAACATAGTAGTAGATGCATAAGAATGCTGATGTGTAGCTGTTGAACATTACAATTTCTCTAGACCTTGCGTGTTATTTATTTATTATTGTATTGCACTTGAATGATTTTATAGGCTGAGCTGCGACATGGTTTCTACTTCCACCATGTAGATCAACTGTTATTTTATTTTCACAATTTTTATATTACTAACCAAGATAATAGGTGCGTTTTATGAATAATCCACAAATTTTTGGAACAGTCAAAAATATTTTATTAATTAATTTGTTATCAGCAAATAAATAAATACAGCCGTATTGTAATCGTTTGAGCTGAAGCTTAGGTACCTTTTACCATAGATGGTATACTTAGAAATCTGGTAAGATTTTGAAGATTCATATAAACAAGTAATTTTATTAAAAGTTTTATGAGTATTTGTGATGGGAGACCGCAGTGCAAGGTTGGCCTGCCAGCCTTGCATACAGATGGTCGCCGGGTTCAATTCAAGTTTCGACAAATGCCAAGTGAATTGTCACCTCACAGTATTGCTCGTGGACATTTCTGAGTGTTAGAAAGCTTCTCCAAGTGGTTTCAACGTAAATACAGAAAAATATTTTCGACTTTACGTAAACAAGGTCGAAGTCAGTACTCTGTAATATTTTAATTCTTTTAATTTATTTAACAATATTTTAAGAATTCTAAAAGAATTATTTACTTTTAGGGATTTCAAAATGGTTCCAAATGGAATTCGTGATAATCTAAAATCAACTTGAATTTATAGATATTTTTTTCCCGCTATTTTTATGGAAGTGAAGCTATAATGTTCGACTTTTTATACTGGACTAATTTAATGTGCATGTGCGCATTATTCGCTCTGTCTTGTACCAAGACAAAATTTGAAATACCAGATGTTGTAGATATATAAGACATTCATCCATTGCTAAATCGATTCCAACAGACAATTCTATGTCGACCGCTCTTTAATGTGTGCCCGTGTTGGACCAGATCAAAGTTGTTACAAACCTAACCACAAAGTGGCTCATGGATACGATAGGGGAAAACAAGTTATATGCTTCTACATTTCGTGTCTTTAAAATGTCGCCGAATTGGTGTAGGTCATACTAAAAAATGAATCGCCATATATGACCATGAGCTAAATAGATAAAATAAATTACAAACTAAAAATAAATAGGGCTTTATGCAGTGAAAAACTGCATTCAGAGCTCCCTTAATTTTGTTTAATTGCGATGGAGATGTTACATGCAAATAAATTGCTGCAATAAATAATAATGCTATTTTATTCATGTTAGTTATTAAAATGCATGTGCTACAGAAGCAATATTCCATCATGTAGAGGCATCAACATAGTAGTAGATGCATAAGAATGCTGATGTTGTAGCTGTTGAACATTACAATTTCTCTAGACCTTGCGTGTTATTTATTTATTATTGTATTGCACTTGAATGATTTTATAGGCTGAGCTGCGACATGGTTTCTACTTCCACCATGTAGATCAACTGTTATTTTATTTTCACAATTTTTATATTACTAACAAATAATAGGTGCGTTTTATGAATAATCCACAAATTTTTGGAACAGTCAAAAATATTTATTAATTAATTTGTATCAGCAAATAAATAAATACAGCCGTATTGTAATCGTTTGAGCTGAAGCTTAGGTACCTTTTACCATAGATGGTATACTAGAAAATCTGGTAGATTTGAAGAATTCATAATACAAGTAATTTATTAAAAGTTTTATGAGTATTTGTGATGGGAGACCGCAGTGCAATGGTTGGCCTGCCAGCCTTGCATACAGATGGTCGCGGGTTCAATTCAAGTTTCGACCAAATGCCAAGTGAATTGTCACCTCACAGTATTGCTCGTGACATTTCTGAGTGTTAGAAAGCTTCTCCAAGTGGTTTCAACGTAAATACAGAAAATATTTTCGACTTTACGTAACAAGGTCGAAGTCAGTACTCTGTAATATTTTAATTCTTTTAATTTATTTAACAATATTGTAAGAATTCTAAAAGAATTATTTACTTTTAGAGGATTTCAAAATGGTTCCAAATGAATCTCGTGATATCTAAAATCAACTTTGAATTATAAGATATTTTTTCCCGCTATTTTTATGGAAGTGAAGCTATAATGTCGACTTTTTATAACTGGACTACATTTAATGTGCATGTGCGCATTATTCGCATCTGTCTTGTACCAAGACAAAATTTTGAAATACCAGATGTTGTAGATATATAGACATTCATCCATTGCTAAATCGATTCCAACAGACAATTCTATGTCGACCGCTCTTTAATGTGTGCCGTGTTGGACCAGATCAAAGGTGTTACAACCTAACCACAAAGTGGNATTGTCCTATAGGTAGTCAACAAGGTTCTTTTGTGCGCCCCCCAAGTGCGGTTCCTTGGTGGTGATTATCTATGCAGAATATCGTGATTTGGATGACAGGTGTGCGCGTGAGTAAAATGTTACTATGCTCGCGCACATTCACGAAGAAATATTTGTTCTCACTCACGACATATGGGTAGGGATTCACTCACGGATCAATTCAATTCTCGAGATTCACGAAAATTTTCGGGACACGATAACTCTCGTTATTCACGAAAATTCTCGTGACTCACGCAATATTCGTAGTTCACGAAAATGTGACACAACAATTCGCATGGTTCACGATATTTCTCGTTATTCACACGATTTCACGAAATTTAGTTTTAATTTTATTCACGACTCATGAGATCACACTTGTCACAAAATTTCGTGTCACGCGCACATTTCTAATTTGGATGGTTACTGCGATAAAAATCCAGGATCCAGGACGCACAAGAACGATCTTGGTCTTCACATAAAGGTGATTCATAGTGTATTGCGGAGACTTCCTGCCGCAGTTCTAAGGGGGCGATCTGTATGTTGCTTGCACAGAAAAAAAGAATTTCACCCAAATATTTCCAATTAAAAAGTTGATTAAAGCAGAATTACCTTTTTAATCAAACTAGGCACAAATAAATCAATTAAGTCAATCAAAGAAATTTTTTAATTTTGAATTAAAAAATTAATTGACACAAATAACTTTTTAATCAAACTGGGGAGATCAATTTAATTAAAATTTTTTAATTAATTAATTTAAAATTAATTTTTTTAAACATTCAAACTAAAATCACTAAGTGGAGAAAGTGATTGAAAATATTTACGTTTTTGTTAAAAAATTAATTGATTCGATTTACTTTTTCATCAAGTATTTTTTGATGCTCCATTAAAACTGTGATTGAAGACATTTCAATTAAAAAAAATAATTGGATAAATTAATTTCGTGATTGAATCAGATTTTTTTTGTGTGTGTCGATTGTTTGAGGTGAAAAGGCTGTCGAATGTAACCCCCCAGAATCTTGGGGTTGTTTGTAGATGGATTGAAGCAATTTCAATGAAAAACTTGATTGCATAAAATTCAGTGTACAGGTCGGGATGTTTATTGGTGTAGGTCTTCTTCTTTATTGCTGACATTTCCGATGCAATGTCAGATTTAAGTAAAAAATAACATGAGACACTTAATCTAATCGTTATTTTTGTTTTGCTGACATTAGCGTCTAGTTCTATAACTATTATAATACATATATATCTATATAGCTATATAAAGGATACATATAATATTATATTTGTATCTTGGATCTTGTAAAAAATTTGTAAAGTTTTTTATATGCTTCTACATTTCGTGTCTTTAAAATGTCGCCGAATTGGTGTAGGTCATACTAAAAAATGAATCGCCAT
>PGFW01003499.1:0-12328 GCA_003123925.1 Haematobia irritans
AAAACAAATGAGACAAGCATGTGTCCATTTCACAATGTTTCAGCTAAGCCAGTCATTTTTGATTTCAAGCATTTGCCACAAATTAATTTTCGGCAAGTCAGCCAACAAGTGACCACAAATATTTCTTTAACCTGATTCTTTTCGATGTAGGAAATCACGAAAGAAAATATTTCAGTAGTGGCAGGAGCAGCAAAAGCCAATGGTTGCATTTGTAATAAATCGTCCACTTATACATCAAAAAACACCAAAAACGTCAGCCCAGTCAAAATAGTATTTACCAAATACCAAATAGAGTGGAAAGCATCATTTGTATCTTTAATGAGTAACATATACAGAAGCACATTAGTTTTCACAATGTTATGGTGCAGTTGCGAATTTCCAGATGCATTTTTCCATTTATTTAAGTTAAACTAAGGCTGACCAAATTTGCATATGAGGTGGTTCACAGTGCTTGCCTAAATGTAGTACTAAGCAGTTTGATGTTTGTTTTTCCTTGGCACAAAATTGATCATGACAAATCTGTTTTCAATTAACATATCTAATGGTATGTGCATGGATCACCCATGATCAGGTACCCGCCATCTCTGGCGTGTATGTGAATGGACGAGTTGTCTGTGGTCAGTTATATGTATTTATCGACATTTGTTAGACTTTGTAAAAAAGCCTACAACTTGAGATATTATTTACCAACCGCAAATTTATCTGGAGAGGTAATATTACCAAACTAGATTTTTAAATCACCCAAATAGGTGAAAATGAAACTATAAGAGGAGGAAACGTTTAAATAAAATTTATTCGGCAATAGTTTTACTCTTTTAATATTATTTTCTGAGAAGGACCTAATTAAGTTAAGGGGAGTAAGTAAATGCAATACGCAGAAAAATTATAAGGATATTATACCCAAACAACTATGTCGTATTGTGGTAAGAATCATATTAGGCAATGGTGCCCGTCAATTCGTTGCTCCCTCTGTCTCGGGGTGGGTAAAGTCGAGCCATTTTTTGCTCGATCCAGCATTTCTCATTGAGCCTTTTTTCATAGGAGTCGGGTGTGTGACTGCGGATAATGCTACTATATATTCTCTTTTTAATTAGCACGCACATGGGTAATTTATGGTGAAGGGTTTCCAAAAATGTATCAATATAATATTTTAAACTTTTTTGTGTATTTGTTTGTGGACTTTCAGGTGTTCTTAAATGCGATATAAACAAATGAAACAAATTTAATTTTTTCGCTTTTCCTTTTTTCTTCATTGATGCTATCAATAGTCCTTTTAAAAACGGAGTTTACTTTGCTAATTTTATTTTTCAAATAGGACTCGATCAGTAGAAATTATGCTATGTTTTCAAGTATATAAAACTTCTTAAATAAAGTTTTGAAAAACATGCTTCTATAATTGCAACGATTTTTTGCTTTGCTAGTCAAGGATGCCCAAAAAGAACAACAAATTTAAAACAATTATTAATTTAAAGAATCTGATATTTAAGTCAAGTTGCCTTGTCCTTATGAATTTTTTTATGTTAAGATATCATTCTAAGTCAAATCACTTATTATTAAGGAAATACTCAGAAGTTTATCGATTTTGACAAGGAAAATATTTATTTTAGAGAAATTGCGTTTCTATGCTAAGCAAAATTGTATTCGTATGTTTAAAGACATGATATATCTTTGACCTCCAGACAATATTTTTTTCAGTGTAGGGGCTTATATCACAAAATTGACCGGTATATCGATTAAAAATCGGTCATATAACTATACAACGATCGGTTCTAGGAATATATATATCGTCTTAAAATGGTTACCTTAATTCAATGTGTATATACATTTTATATATGTCGATATCGATATGTTTATATTTCTAAATGGAATCTAATTTAATTGGTGACAATAAAATGTATCTATCTAACCTACTAGATGACGTTAACAAATCTACCACCATTTTATATATCATGGAATCAATTACACTTGTATTGTCGAGTACTTCTCTTGTGAGGTCCACGAGCATAACATAATTGTTTATTACAAAAATATCAAAGTTTTCAATTTAAATTTCCGACTCACAGCCCTACTTTTGTCGTTATCTATTTTTGTTTGGCTTTTGACGACACAACAATTTCAAAGCTTTCCGTAAGGGTTGGTTTCACTGTAAGTTGTGGAACCGCCGTTCGGACTCGGCTATAAAAGTTGATAGGCAGAGTTTACCACTTGTGTTTTGACAATGGACTGAATAGTTTCTAAGTGGGCCTGATATATCGGGCTGCCATATACCTACAACTTACCTAACACAATTCAATCCACATTCAGAATTTTGCGAAAAAAACAAAATGTACTTACGTTGGTCTCGGTTTTATAATATTATTTGTGATTCACGAACGAATGCAATCTGCTAGTATTTTGGGCAATTCCGAGAATGAATACAATTGTTATACTAATATAACTATATGATCCACCATGGTAATCTGGTGTCATGCTAATAATATGATCTTCATAACATCATAAAGTTTTTTATATTACTGGGCCATATTTCTGATTCGATCTCGCCATGTCCGACTGTTGAAATCCCTAACTTGAAACTAAACTTTCAATTCTTCTTATTGCAGAAGATTTGTGTATGGCCTCATATTAAAAAAAAACACGATGTGAATCGGTTTAACTACTAGCACAAAAGTCTTATACGGATACTAATATACGTGTAAATAAATTTATAATTTTATTATATTCAAAATCACCTTCTAAAAGAAATCATTAAAATATGTCTAAATATTTTATGAATATATATATGGTATAAGTTCAATGCCGTCACATAAATTCAATTTGAATATAAGCAAAAAGTTATTTTCGTTACGATTCTAAATATAATTAAGAATGGATCTTAGTCAGTTTTCCATGATGAGTGTAATTTCGGAGTTGTATTATAAAGGCATCAGGCCATTTAAACTGTGTTATGGTATTATAAGTTTGTGGAAATCTCAGGTGTTAATAACGTTATTATTTTCTGATTAATTTTGTCTTTTATGAGAAAAATGGTTATATGGCTATAGTAATATTATTAATCCACTCATACAATTCTCGGCCAAGACCATATGACCTATTTTATGTATAAATCTAGGTCCGGAGCGGTCTTTTTTTCGCTCCGCTCGCTCCCGGCCTCCAGGGAGAATATAAATACCGCTCGCTCCTCGCTCCGTCGATGAAAAATAAATAATCTCCGTCTCGTCCCACCTCTTCTCGCTTCTCTCTCTTTCTTCGATGAAATATATGTACAACATTTGTGATATATTGTTCATTTGTTATTATTTAGTTAATATCGCCTTTTTTGTCATTATATTGGCTTATAGCTATGATCATGATCTGAGATTTTGTCATTATATATTGCTATAGAATGATACATTTTGCACTTGTAGTATAGATCGTTTTTAAAATAAGGGTTTATTGACATATTGACAAATTTCGTGCTAAAATATTATTGGTTGTTTCCTTTATTTATCCTTAATTTCTGAATCCGTATTCGTAAAATTTTTCGACTATATATATAGGTGTGGATTAAGAAGTATTATTTGTTTATATTTGAGACACGGTTAGTAAATAATAGTTCAATTTCGTCCTCTGTAAATGATATTCTTTGTATATGGGAGTATATATTCTCTTATTGATCGATCTTCTAATATATCAATATTAACGTTTCGCCTTGTCTTCCAAAAAACTCCTGCTATCCATTTTCATCAAAATTCGGTAATTGCGTACCGAAATCCTCGTGTGAACTTAAAATAAAAAATACTCTAATGACAAGTCTGGTACTTGACGCCATAAGCGACCCCTCCATTATTGTAATAAGTATGCCGGTTTAAACCAGGAGGTATTTCTGAGTTCTATCAAATGAAATTTCTTATTTGGATGCTCAAATCATCATGACTATTGTCTAGGCACATTTGTGTTGGCAGCAGATTCATACGTTCTTTCGTTATTCATACTCGACTATCTAATCCAGTGTAGTGTTATTAATTATTCTTAATCAAGGTGGTTTGAAAATTTATATATGAAGATTTTTCAGAATTAATGTTATTCCATTTCTTAGTTCTTTCGTTGAGAAGTGTCTTAATTCTTGAGATATATTTATGATACTATCTTTTTAGAAATTTACGTACACTGTATTGATATTCAATAAATCCTTTCAGATTAACTACAGAGTAATGCATAATCCTATATCCATAATAATAGTACCTATTCCAGCTAGTTATTATGTATGCGCTATATATATGATAAAGTTTCGTTCGTTTATAAGATCTAGAAGTTGCTCGTATATAATGTACGTTATATTTTATACACGATTTTTGCGACAATTATGCTAGGGCAAGATGCATGAAAAGGGAAACATGACAATTATATTAATAATTTTTCTTATTATTAATAGTCACGTTTGTGGCTCTGGGTACATTTCATATCATTTTATTATAATGCGTTGGCGAATTTATAGATAACACTTTTAGTAAAATCATTTAATTATAAGGACATTACAATTCTTCAAATTATTCTGCCTTTTGGACAGTAAAATCAAGTATATACAGCACTAAGTTCGATCCTCTCTTTTCTCTCCCTGTGTTTCACTTATTTGTACTCGATACAAAATCTGTGTATTATATTCCTAGTTTATGTCTCTCCATAAACTTCTTAGTATATATAATTTGTATTCATTGTATATTTGATAAATATAATATCATTTCTGATATTTCAAGTTATATAATATATTTCGGTGTATAGATCGGTGTTGTTGTATACCTAGTAGACCAGAATTACTTTCCTATATGTGAGTATCTTGATTGCTTCGCATATTATCTGTTCTTGTCCATAATGGCTATTATTATAATTTGGTATATATGTATTGTAATTCCTTGGTATAATATAATGTGTATATTTACTCTACTATTATAAACATAGTAGTATCTCGGACATTAAACATAAAGATTATATAATTGACTTGTAGAATATTTCAAGGTCAATCGTACTTTTTATTAGAATAAGTGAATAAATAATTCTATAGTACTCTTCATTAAGATACTCATAAATTGTCTTGTTAAATTTGTTTTCTCTTTTGCATTTGCCCTATCAAATGTGCTAAATATTCGTTTTATAAAATTATAGCATTTTAAGCACTTTATTTTAAAGACGCTTTTATCTTTGATATTCTGCATAATTTATATCGAGGTCGTAGTTTAATATTTGGAATAAAATAACTGTTTGTAGAAGTGGATTTTGTGTGGATTAAACATATCTGAGAGGAAGAAAGTTCGTTATGATATTGATTAATGCCTACGATATTTTATTTAACATTGTGTCAGTTCTAATTGTAGACCATATGAGGTTGTAATTTCGATTATAGTCAATATGGATTTACATATATTTCAATTATATTCTAAATAACATTTGCATCTTAATAGAAAAATTAATCAGCACTTATATCAATATCATCTGATTCTTTCATTCAAATACCTAGCGCTGATTAATTTGAAAAATGCAAAATACGTTAATTTACTCCTAAAATACTGCACAAATATGCTTGTTAGGGTGTTAATACAACATACGTTTCTAGATATTTTTCTTTATAATTCATTATTGTCAAACTTGTATACATAGCATGTTCAAGATTAATCATAATAAATATATAACTATTCGTTGTTAAGCTGTTCAATTTAAATTTGATTCGCTGTGTACGATGCAAAAGTCTATTTATAATAGGAACGACTAGACAACAGATATAATGAAATATTGATAGTTGTGCCCAATGGAGATGATGGAAAAACATGATTGTTAGATACCGATCGACTCAATAGACTATCCTCGTTCTCCTTAGATGCTTGAATCTGCGCTTGGGACGAGCATGAGAACTTGGAAGCCGTAAAGGCGACGATAACTCGTCGTGTTTTGGCTCAGATAACTTGTATTTGTGGTTATAGGATTTTTGTGTTGGCGAACCATTAGTTATAACGAGTTCATAGATGTATGAGTGTCTGAGGCTACAGTTTTGAGTTATTTTTATCGTGAGCTATCAGGAGTATGATTGGTGACCTACACAGATTACTTGAATTTTGGTATAAGAAATCGGATCAAAATTTTGATATAGCTCCTCTATATTTGTCTTCGTTGCCCTATTTTGTAGTATGCACGGTTTCCGATCAATTGATGGGGTGTTGTTGTAATATAGGTTTAGTGTAATTTGGGATGTAGCAAGGGTGTTGTGGGCTCCATTTTCGAACATATTTTTATATCAGCAATTCTAAATCTTTGTGACTTCTCGCCAGACAGTTAACAGATACACTTCTCGTAGGACCAATATTTCGCTGTTCGGACATTTTCAAAAATTTAGGGCAAAACTTAAGTGCGGAATTTGTTTAACAGCTTGCACTTGTAGACTGGGAGTTCGCTGTTGATTTAGCATTACGGATGATCTGGAATGTATGAGTTCATGTTAATAAATGAAATATTGTGCGTTACTGGTGTGAGTAAATATTAATATTTGAATTTTAATCTTTGGAGTTCTATCAGCGTTCCCTGTCGAGATTTGTTTTTTAGAAAAGGGCTACCGACGTCGTCAAATTTTAGCACAATGACATTAATTATTGTCTGATGGGTACGCACCTTAAGTCTGAAAAGTTCACGAAATCGTCAGAGTCGCCTGTTTCCGAGTATTAGTTCGGTGCGCACTCATCTTCTTTCCTTCTCTCACTATACTCTGTATTCGTTCGGTTTTGGTTATGAGCGAGATACGCGCAGTATATAGTTAAACCCGTTGTCTCCATTAGAGCTTAAAATATTTGTATATCATCTCACACGATTCTTACTTCAAAACCACTGTTTGCGAGATATAATAGCTCACACTCATGGATTAAATATTTCAACTATTGAGCACTTATATTAATTTTACTCACACCAAAATTACATTTTCAATATATGTTCAAAAAAATCATTTCCGAATCAGTTTTATCCACATGATTTATAGCCTAAGCTTTTCCACCGATAAACCGTATTTCTTATAATCAGTAGCGCGCACCGAACTTCTCTCATCACGTTATATTATATATAAATCAATTGAAACCATAATATTATAATCAATGTTGTTGACCATAGTGCAATCTAGATGTTACTCGAGATGTTTGAAGACGTAGCAGAGCGCTGGAGCGGAAATTTTGTTGAAAATGTCTCGAATAACAGCGAAATATTTGGGTCCTATCGGAGAAGGTGTTTATATGTGTAGTATACGGGACATTAGTCTTGTCAGCGAGTAATGTCTCACCTGATTTTTAGATGAATGTAGATTCTTACTAATCATTATATTATTCGAAAATGCGGAATCCCCTACTATCACTCTTCTTTGGCTGACAGCACAATAATTACACTTAAACTTAACAACAACACCAACAAAGGACAATAGTTAACATAAGTCAGGCAAGAGACAATAATAGCGGATATAATTAGTATCATCACCAACAACCTACAGCGGTTACCAAACTCAAAAGCGGGAGGTACTATATAAGTACGGAGTAGCTATAGGTTTTTTACTCCGAGCAGGGAGCGGAAGCGGATGCTGATTCTCTTAGAGAAACATAGTGCCTTGCTTTCATTTGGATGCTCCGCTCCCACCGCTAGTGAGCATCTCGGAGACGGAGCGGTCTAAACCAATGTTTAGACTTGTAGTATTTTCTTATCAATTATTTCTCATATTATATCATAATAAGACTTTGCAGGTCTGTACTGCATCCATATTATTACTAGAGATCAATTGTGCAGCTGTGTAGTGTATATGTAATAGACGATCATATGCGTTTTTATGATATCTTATTGTTTAATGGAATAATCTTAAATTCTAAGAAATATTATCTATTATCCTAATCTCTAATAGCAAATATATATTAATCCGTAGAAGAATATATTTGAATTTATCTTTCTCTGCTTGGCTTCTCAAGATTTTCACAATACGTTAATCTTTAGTTATTTAAATAAAGATTTACCGAGTGGCAGATATTGTTATATGCAGCGTACCTCTGGTGGTCCTGTCTCTACTTAAAACTCCGAATTAAATCCTCATCATGGTGCAGAATACACTGAGCTGGAAAGATGGCTCCATATTTACCCTCACAAATTTTTTTAAAGTTCACGAAAACACTACCTCTTTTTCTGCCTTTTAGTTCAAATTGATCATTTTTTCATAGTGTGTCAACGGTTCATTGATCATTTTGCCAAATCTATTATATACCCTCTTTTGCTTATATGGATTCTTATACATAATATCTTTGAGTACCTATGTTTAATTAAAAAACATGAAGAATATTCTTTCTGGTAATAGCGGAGAGTGGATAAATTATTGTATAATCTTACTAATCAAATTTAACAAATTCTGGATTGGTTAACAGCGTTTTTAATTTTGTGATTGTCGCGATTTTCAAGACACTTTGTGCGTAGTAGTTATTAACTCAGATTTTCACCTATTAAATTCAGCTCGCTCTCTTTCTATAGTATTTCAAATGAGGGCTTCTACAAATCTCTCAAAAGAAGTATTTACTTGATCATGAAACGTCTCACTTTCTTAAGTTTCCAGGATTATTAGGCTAAGATCGGATTATTGCGGTAGGATCATAGATCAGATTCCACTACGCTGTTAATATAAATTCTCTAACTTATGTTGTTGAGTATCAGTTGCAACCTATTGCTCGGCACTCAACGATAAAAAAGCTGACACCTTTACTATAAGTTTCCCTCCTACTGGTGTCGCTCTCACTCTCATGTCGTGTTGGTATGTTTGAGAGTGTGAAAGTGGGTAAGATTTAGGTAACAATTGAGTATAGTGGAACTTATCGGTACATTATAAACACCGCGATAGATGTCCTAAATTACGAATACTAGCTAGTATTGCATTCGTGCGGAGTGGTCCCAAATATTATAGAATAAAGAACCGAGCACATAAGCTACATTTTTGTTTAGTTCAAAATGTACGTAGATGGACAAATTGTATTGGAATTGTTGTATAGGTTAAGTTTGGTTATTAGGATTAGTGGCAGCCCGATTTATTTCAGTAATATAGAGCTCACTATTAGACTTTTATCAAGTATCGTTGGTAATACCACAGTGGTAAAACTTCCTCTTCATTATCACGTAGTATATTTATATAAAAGAAATTTGTACTCACGCCGAACGAACGTGCGGTAGACTGCAGCGAAAAGATATCGGGTACTCACAAATAATGTTATGATTTAATTTTACCTACCGAACGTGTCTGATAAACGATGGGATTGCATTATTTATGAGGCTCTCGGAGAACGGGCGATACTTCGTGTTATTAAATACTTACAGTGCAATACAACTATTCGGAGAAGCTTTGAAGATGTTTTATGTTTGTCATACAGAAACAACTAAAAATATATAGACAGAATAGATAGTCTGATGGAGTCGGAGATTTAATTTGAATAAAACTCTTTATGGCGGTTTATATGTTTGGGTTGATAAGCCAAATGGAATATTTCTCTTATGCTAGGGGGTCGAGTGTAGGGGATAGAAAGTACAGTGTCTAGACTCTAGGTACGAGAGTCAAGCTGTATTGAGGATCATAGACTCTTCGAATAAGATTATAATAAAGATTAATTTTACTGTGGTACGTCTAGATTTAGTTTTCTAACGTTCTCGACTATAGTTTTAGGCTCGAGATGTATGTTGTCTAATAACATCTCTTAGCTTGTGTTCCGCCACAAATTATTCAATTTATCTGCTAGAATTAGCCATTGTAGTGAACACTTCAAATCAAAATCATCAGATATAGATATAAAAAATGTAAATAATACAAATTGAATATAAAAAATCGCATCGAAACATATTTTTAAGCCAGTGTATAATTAATTATACCGGTTATCGCAGGACCAGAATCTTGTTGCGTATATTTCTGACCGGTTTATTTAATCGATTGATCATCCGCTCGCGGTCACAAATTTTGCTCTCTAAGCATCTTCTCTCACCTGTATAACTGAATACAGATTAATTTGATCGTGGAAATGCGTCAAGATAGGACTCATAATTTGTCTTATTAATATATACGTATACAAATATTTGCTTAGCATACGAAGAGCGCATTTCTCTAAAAATCGAAATTGTGGCTCTTCCGGGTATGTCCATATTTAGTTGGTCGATCTTAACTTATTCCAATGAGGTAGTCATGTAATCTGTCAGCTTTATAATATTAGTGATTTGACTGTAGAATTGGTTAGTACTTTAGTCGTTTTGGAAAGGGATAACATTGAAAGAACAAAAAAACTTCATAGGCTAAGGTCAACTTGACTTTATAAATTCAGAAAAATTTCTGTAAAATTTGATATTAAAATGTGTGTCTTTTAAAATGTGTTACTTGTGTGAGTTATTCTGCATCTTTGTTTGTTACCGAAATCTAAGAAAATACGTCATGTTAGTGTTGTAATAGAGATCTCATGTTGTTCCAATGGGCGTTTATTTTAAGAATTTTTTACTTGAAACATTAGCATTACATATTTGTTTAATCTAGAGTATCTAGGCGTGAGAAGATGAGTTTCTTAGTGATAGTAAGAAAATATCAGAGTGACGCTCAGATGAGAAGCTCGTATCTATATTATATGTAATTCTGATTGATAGCCGTATTATGATGAAATATAATGTAGAATGGCGATAAATTCTAACAGTGTGTCTTGTTTATATATTGTTCGTCTAATAAGAGGATTAGCCTGTAGAAAGTCTAATTATGTCCAGCATATATTATCTACAAATTCTACATAAAAAAAGTCTATAGAACTATTGATACCATAGTAGTATTTTTGTATATAGATTGAGATAGCATATTATGTGGAAAAATCGAAAACTACCATCTATTTTCAATTTTTTAACTTCTATAGAAATATCGTTTATTACCATTGGCTGTAGCTCATATATAAATCGACAGGAACTCTTTAGACTTTTTCGACAAGATATTATTGTCAGAAATAGTTCTCGCCACAGAGGTCCAGCTTGTTAGAACTTCCTAGAAATGTGTAGTAATATAGATATAATATCCTGCATTATGTGAGACAATATTAAGGGCCTCAAATTAAATTCCTCAGAGGTATCTGAAAGAGCAAATGGTGCGGGAACTTGCGAAGGAAACATAGTATCGGTTGCATTGGACCCAAATTAAATCGATATATAGATATAAAGAGACTTGGTTTTCGACATAGCCCCAGGTTCGTACGTGTTGTATGATATGCGTTTCGGGGTAGAAAGTGATAAGAACTGAATAGCACAAGCAGAATGGCTCTTTCATGACGAGGTACATCTCGTCTTTATAATTTTCTTGGGCAGTTCTAGTTGTCTATGAGTATTTTGTTCTTGCTACTCGCCGCTCTTCTATAGTATTACTTGTAAATTTAATGCTTCGCCTTGTCTTCTCCTACATGAGACTTTTTATTGTATAGTATTTTATAAAAGGTATAGCAAATCCTCACGATGTTGAGATCCGAATAAATTTGTATTGATTTGTATTGATTTCATATCTAGGGTTACATCATTGCGTCATATTATTGATTGTAGTTTATTATTAATTATTTTTTTTTAATTATTAATATTCATTATTATAACAACTAATTTTATAAAATATTTTTTTTCGTGAAATTTTGTTGATTGTAGCATAAATGTGTTGTTATTTTGTTGGTAGTATATCCGCTTCGAACTACATACTTTTTTTTAGATGTTCTATCTTTGTTAATTTCGCACTTATAGAGAGCGTTACAAACATTTTATAAAATTATAAAAAATGATTGTCTTAGTCTATTTGAGAATATAATTTATCCTGGCTGAGCTTCGTATCTCGCTTTTCGAAGAGTAAGATTACAAAATATAGCAGCTTATCGACTAATGGGACACACAAATAAGAATATTTTTTATTTCGTTGTTGACGTATAAATTATCGTATATTACATGAAATTCCAGTATGGGCAATTCCTTTTATTACTTCTATTAGAAATAGTCTTTCGATACAGCAGCTTGACTTGGTATAACACAGGTTAATTAAAATTCAGCTGTTTATGTAATACGGTACTAATCTTAGGAAACGTATGAAGTTCGTGTCTGAATATAGAATGAATACCAATGTTAATTATTTGGTAGTTGAGAATAAATTTCATAGTCTAATAATTTGAATTATTGTTACATCTATTTGTGGGGTGTTAAGGCATTGGATTTTTTCATTTTTCGACCAATTATTAGAAAAAGGCAGAGTGTCGTAATTGTGCTATGGGGTACGATTTAGTGATCAATACATTCCGTTGTGTTTTCAACATCTGCTACG